>JANHAO010019927.1:0-13033 GCA_026873985.1 Saraca asoca
GGAGAAGGATAACAAAATGCATGCTTTTTGGTGAGGTAAGGGTGAGGTGGCATAGATAACAGAATGCATGCTCTCTGGTGAGGTAGGGATGAGCTGGCATTACCAACTACATGCCAGAATGCATGCATTGTACTGATAGCAGTTAGTGGGGAGCTCTATACAAAGAAAGAGGAAGAGAAGTGCTGGGGCTTAGTCTTCATTTTTTTATCTGGCTTGTGCCAAGGCAACCCTCTGGGTTGGGGAGAGCTGAGGCTCTTGTATTTTCTTCATACGTTTCTTCTTCTTCTTCCAATCTTAATCAGCACCATCTGTAGTATTTCCTCTGTTCTTCTTCTTCTAATCTACTTTTGCACCTACTGTATTATTTTCTGTTCTACTGGGAATTAAATCAATTAGTTTCTGGGTTCCTATCAGATACTCTCTGTTGGTCATCAATTAAAAAATTCTGAGCTCAATTGTCTGAACAAATTTGTTGTATCTATGAGCTGCCTTGCCATCCCAAAAGTAGATAAAAGATAGTGTCTACAACTTGCATTGTGAGAAACTTCTAAAGTAAATTATTGCATCTATATCCTATAAAAAAAAAAAATTAGTGCATGAATATATGTGTTAGGCAATTTTGTTCATAGGCTTACATATAATGATGATGCATTACCTTTGTAGCAAATATCTTCTTTAAGATGCCTTTTGTAAGGCTGGACCTCTAATGCGCTTTTCATATTTCTGTTTTTCTTGTTATTCGAGCTATTTTTTTTTTTGTGTCCTAGGAACCAACTCATCCTGCAATTCCAACACTTCTTGCTGTTGGTGCTGTTCATCAGCATCTGATTGAGAATGGCCTGCGGATGTCAGCTTCAATTGTAGCAGATACTGCTCAGTGCTTTAGCACTCATCAGTTTGCCTGTTTGATAGGATATGGTGCAAGGTTATTCTCATATATCCACTCAAGCTAGTAAAATGCTTAGTTATTTTAGTTTTTGTTGATGTCTTATTCTATGAGAATTATCTATTATAATCTTATTCTCATTTTTAGGTCTCGATTTTTGTGTTCAAGTTTAGCATAAAAAGGAAACCTTCTGTGATATGTTGTTAAGTTTGTTAGACCGTCTGTTATATATAGCTTTCAGAGAGACTTGCAGCTTTGAAAAACTTGTGATATGTGCATAACCTTGTTCCTGAAGATCAGAGATTAATTTTGGAGAAAAACAGGCTTATTTTCTTTTTTGTTTTTAAGTTGACTACATTCCTAAGTAGTGATCCAGTCTGTGCAGTGAGGATATATATATATTTATATATACATGTATATATATATACATATATATATATATATATATAGAGAGAGAGAGAGAGAGAGAGTATTATTGTGTGTGTGCGCGCGCGCGCGCGTGTGTGTGTATATATATGTAAAAGCTTTGAGTTAATGGAGCTTTCTAATCCTTTTGTAAATCCATAAGACAGAACCCCATAAAATATCCCCGAGTTGAAACCTTTTAAAAAACCTTACACTTGTTTTGAAATCTTTTTCCCTTATTAATCTTGAGCCTTGAGCAGATCTTGGCGTCTGTTTTTCCCACAAAACTTCGCTGATGTGATGGCATTACTCCCATCCTGGAAATGGAAACTAGAAATGCTTTCTAGTTATTATACATTAATGTTTTTACTTGCACATCATCTTGAGCATGACTGGATAAGTCTGTTCTTATTTTTTTAGTGCTGTGTGTCCATACCTTGCTCTTGAGACGTGCCGGCAATGGCGTTTGAGTACTAAAACTGTAAATTTAATGCGGAATGGAAAGATGCCTACTGTATCAATTGAACAGGCCCAGAAGAACTATGTCAAGGTCAGCTCTGAGCTCAGAACTGCTGTTTATTTATTTTTGCATTTGCAACTTAGAACTTTTAGGCTTTGTTGTATGTATGAACAGTTATGATGGGTATTTATCTCTATCACGTGATTTCTAATTATTTTTTTCATGTAGTAGATATCGTGAAAATGGAGCAAACCTGCATTTAATTGATGGTTGCTAGAAAGTAATATTAGTAATTAGGTTATTAGGTTATATTATGGACTTAGTTATGTTATGGACTTACTTGTAGTGCATCCAAAGTAAAGGGTTTTATAGTTTTTATGTTTCTTAGGAGCTCTATATAAGAATTAGATTAAGTTTTATGTAAGAATTATGCCATTGTCTCTCAATTATAATATCAGTATTCCCACCTCAGTATTCTCTTTAACCTGTCTCTATTTTTTCTCTTTCTTTGAATCCTAATTATTTTCTTAACATGAGTATTAGAGTAGTATCATATGTCTTGAGACTAGTGGGTTATACCACTTCTAGCAACCTCAGAGAGGTTAAACCGCTGATGTAGAATTTATGTTTAATTTTGTTTTGTTATTGTGAGTTATTTCGTAAAAAAACAAAAGGGAAAAAAATAGTTCAGAGTTGCTGTTTTGTATTTAGGTTGGTTTATTTTTTTTTTTATTGTTAGCAGTTATTAAGTTTTTTTTTAGTGAAAAAAAGGGAAAATTTAATATCGGGAAGAATGTTTTTGTAAAATGCAAAAAGGTGGAAACCAATCTCTGCACTCCAATATCTGAGGTCACCGTATTGCTCCATGGAAATCTGTGATGTTGTTCTCTCTGCGTCACTTGCACTGCTGAGCGCAAACTGAGCTAGGGTTTCTTCTCTAAAGTGCTATAGAACTAGTCATTAATGGCAACTCTGTTACCTTGCGGACCTAATATAGTCTCTGGCTCTGCTTCTTTCACGAACTGGGCAAGGATAAGGACATGGAACCCTCTCCTGCATTGACCTCACTCTCATACTTTCCCCAATCCCAAGCACCTTCTTCACGGCTCTTCATCCGTTGCCAGGTTCGGGTTCAAGTTGGGATTCATTCCTGAATTGGATGTCGCCGGGAGGTTATCAGAGAGCTGTTTGGTCGAGCTGAGAACCTTTTATACACAATTGCTGATGGCACCATTTCATCTTCAGATGCGGTCACTACTACTACCAAGCAGAACAATGACTGGCTTTCTGGCGACTTTTGTGGATGGCGGCAGTAGGTTTCCTATTGACCACGGGTGATGGTTTAGGAGGTCTGGCTTTGTTGTTTCAGGCTTTTTTTTTTTTTCCTCTGGCATGTTTCTTCTTCCAATCTGAGCTGGATTGTGGGAGGTTGAAGATGTCATCAGTTGAGGAATTGCACAACACTAAACGGCAGCTATCGTAGCTTCGGTGAGGTGTAACCAGCAAGTTTAGGCAATTCTGGTTCGTTTTACACTATCTCTGTGTGATTTTGAAGTCTTGTCTCTGGGTTTTGAAAGTTTGAGCCGTTAGGTTCTGGGATGTTCATTTTTTAAATTAATTTAAGCTCTGGACTTGTGATTTTGAGGTGCCTTTGGCAGATTTCATAAAGAATGAAGGGTGATGGTTTATTTTTTGTGAGATTTCAGGTTTCAAGGAGGATTTGGCTTTTGTGGAGTTGGTGTAGGCAACACAAGGTTCTTCCATAGCTACTGTGTTTTCTGATGTGAATTGGGATTATCTAGCATTGGGAATGAAGAATTTCAACATTTTCAGTGCTGTCTACTGTTAGGTGCTTTGGCAGATTTGAAGTTTTGTATGGTGCATTTTGGTGTCTTAAAATGGTTTGAAGCACAATTTGGCGTGACTTGTGACTGCACAAGTATAATTTGATGAGGTTATCCCCGCTTTGAAGTGGTTTTCACCACTAATTTTGGCTTCCTAGCGGTTGATTGGTTCTTGAGTATGAGTTCTGTTTTTTTGTTCAAGTGCATTTCTTATTTTGATGTCTTGAAGTTAGCTACAATGAACACAACTTAGGAATGACATGGTTTGTGGTAGTATTGGTGGTTTTGGCGTAATTCCAACCATAGTTGTTGGTGATTTTGAGGACCAGCTAGGAAGTTTAGGGAGCTGCTAGAAGACTTCTGGAAATTGTGTTATATGTGTCAAGGAGAACAACTGGAAGAAGGTTGAGAGAGCAATCAAGTGTAGTTGGCTGAAGACTGCTAGGAGTTGTATCTGTTAAGGTTTTGACATAGTTTTTGGGGTTTGTGATGTTTGGTTTAGGGGGAGTTATTCACAGGCTAAGTTGCAAGTTGTTTGTGGAGTTTCAAGTTCAAGTTTTCTTTATAGTTATTTTTATTGTATTTTATTTTTTCAGTTAAAATTTATGTAACAAGTTTAAGCTTTGTAAGCTTCAGCTTGAGGGGGAGTATTAGAAAGTAATATTAGTAATTAGGTTATTAGGTTATATTATGGGCTTACTATAGTGCACCCAAAGTGAAGGGTTTTATAGATGTTTCTTAGGAGCTCTTTATAAATAGAGCATTAGGTTAAGCCTTATGTAAGAATTCAGCCGTTGTCTCAATTATAATATTAGTATTTTCTCCTTAATTCTCTCTAGCCTCTCTACTTTTTCCCTTTCTCTAAACCCCAATTATTTTCTTAACAATGGTCAAAGTAGACTTGCTAATGACAGCCATACTTAACGGAGTTTATACAATGATCTGTTATGGGTTCAAGAACCCATATGGCATTATCTTCTCACATTTGTGTCATGTCTGTTTGGAGTTTAGACGCTATAATTCATCTTGCACTGCAGAGTTGCTTAGCATCTTTGTAATAGGCTTTTTTGGTGGATTCAGGCAGAAAAGGGAGTATGAGGCTTTTTAAAGTGTGCTATATCTGAAGGAAAATAGTGCATTTGGCTTGACTTTAATCTTAAAGAGTTTTTACCAGATTTCCCTTCACCTCTTTTGATGGATGCATTTGTGTTCTTGGTTTCTTTGTGGATTTCAGCTAAGGATTTTAAGGGTGGTCCTATGATGGATTTGGAGAGAATTTGGAAAGCTCTTTTGAGCTGTTGTGTTTTCTATTTTTTTATTTCTATATTTAAATGTCTAGGAAGATTCTCTGTCTTCCTTGTTTTCACTGATCTTTCTTCTTTCTACTATGAATTTTTCCTGTATCAAAAGAAATCAATTTTGTCATACATAGCTTATATATGATGAAATGGTTTGTGTTTTTGTGTGCATTCCCAGGCTGTTAAAGCAGGTCTTCTTAAAATTCTTTCAAAAATGGGCATCTCATTGCTTTCAAGGTATGTGGTTTAGTGATTTATTTGTAACGTGATAATTAGGAATAGTTAACCTAGAGAATTCTGCTTTAATCACCTTTGAAAACTTTCTCTTATGTTTTAATTACTTTTTTTTTTCTTCTTTGGTTTCTTAAGGATGTTTTGCTTTGATAAATTACCTTATTGTCCTTGTTTATAGCTACTGCGGTGCACAGATATTTGAAATCTATGGATTAGGGAAGGAAGTTGTTGATCTGGCATTCAGAGGAAGTGTATCAAAAATCGGGGGATTGACCTTTGATGAGGTGTGGGTCAATACAGAACTGAAGCCTGCAAAAACATTCAAATTACGCTCTGTCACTTGCATTACTAGCATCAATTTATTGTGAATAAATGATCCCTTCATCAATGACATTACAATCTGTCCAACAAAAATCCATTTTATAATATAAATAAAAAATATTTCATTAGGTACCACACTTGTGTGGATCTTGGAATGCTTAATCTAAACATTTTAATCTGTGTGATTAATCTACATGTAGAAAACAATGAACGAGTGCAAGCAAGACTTTATACACTTTGTCTATGTGATATATCATTCCATCTTTTAATATTTAGCTATATTTCTATTTATCTTAGCATATCTTTGTACATCTATATTATTTATTTATACATAGTGCTTAATAGACATATGAGTATGTATTTGTTTAGAACCGTGCCACATGATACTTAATATGAGATGATAACAAGATACATAATTAAAAATGGTGTTTTAACAACTATTGCACTGATGTACATTAAAGCTTGGTTTCCATCAAGACTCTTTTATAGGGGTTACTAAATATGAGCTTGTGATATGAACCCAAGTGCCACAATACCAATAACTGCTATTCTTACAATTCGTCTCAAGTTTTCTGTGCAACAAAAAACTCAAACTCAGTCACTATACATATCTTCTGCTTAAGCATTTATATATGTATGCATCACATGCATTTGTGCTTGATTGTGTTATAACAGCCAACCATTATATATGAAACTTCCTCTGTCATTTCCTGTGGTGTGCAGCTGGCAAGGGAGACATTGTCTTTCTGGGTGAAGGCATTCTCTGAAGATACGGCCAAAAGACTCGAAAACTTTGGATTTATACAGTTCAGGCCAGGAGGTATTACTTGCTGCTTCACCTGTTAGAGTTTGTCAAATTGGTTGCTCGCTTGTTATATTTTTAGATGCTTCATGCAATGAGCCTTATTTACATATAATAATATATTAACGACTTTGGCAAATGGTTGTTGCTTGAAGTGATTAATGGCTGGCTTGGTTTCAAATCCATGTGAATATTTTAAGCTTTAATTTAGCAAATGGTGCACTCAGATAAATTTTACTTCAGAATTTCTGACCTGTAATGTTTTTCTTTTGCAAAGGGGAGTACCATGCAAATAATCCAGAGATGTCGAAACTGCTCCATAAAGCTGTTCGTCAGAAAAGTCAAAATGCCTTTTCAGTTTATCAGCAGCATTTGGCTAATCGGCCTGTGAATGTGAGTGTTGAGGATCTTGCTTTCATGGATTTATTTACCATTTTATTTTAATCATGATAATGTGAAATTAGCTGTTAGCTGATGGAGTTCATTGCAGGTTCTTCGCGATCTTCTTGAATTCAAAAGTGATCGTGCACCGATACCCCTTAGAAAAGTGGAACCTGCTTCATCAATTGTGCAGCGGTTTTGCACTGGTGGGATGTCTCTTGGAGCAATTTCAAGAGAAACTCACGAAGCAATTGCAATTGCAATGAATAGATTAGGTGGGAAATCCAATTCAGGGGAAGGTGGCGAGGTAATGTACTTTTCCCCAATAAAGTGTGTGTACACACAGAGGCACATCCACAATTTGTAAAAGACAATTGTGCACACACACATTCACAGTCAGTAAGCAATTTTGTTAATTTTGTTTGTCTCATCTCACTTTCTGCAATGACATTTCTTGAATGATGCCTTGACTTGCATGTATCCAGGATCCTATTCGTTGGAAACCACTCATTGATGTTGTTGATGGTTATTCTCCAACTCTCCCACATCTCAAAGGTCTACAAAATGGGGACACTGCTACTAGTGCTATTAAGCAGGTTATTGCTCTGAAAATTTGCTTTGCATTTCTTCTGGAACTTAGAATATATTTACCTGCTACCTTCAGGTCTTAGACATATATCTATACTTTATCTAATCTTACTTTATAATCTTCTTCTATAATCATTTAGTGGTGTATAATGCATTCTTTTCAGTAATTAATTCTGAAAAGAGAATAACCTTAAATAATCTTTAGGTTGCTTCAGGAAGGTTTGGTGTCACCCCAACATTCTTGGCAAATGCTGATCAATTAGAAATTAAAATTGCACAAGGTGCAAAGCCTGGTGAAGGTGGACAATTGCCTGGTAAAAAAGTTAGCATGTATATTGCAAGGTTGAGAAATTCTAAACCAGGGGTTCCTCTCATATCTCCTCCTCCTCATCATGACATATATTCCATTGAGGATCTTGCTCAATTGATCTTTGATCTTCATCAGGTGACTCTTTTGAAACTTATATATTATTGTTAGTGTCATTATTGTCATCTTTCAATGAGATCTGGATTAGAAGAAAATTCTTCATGGTTCTCTGATTTAACAGGTAAATCCTAAAGCTAAGGTGTCAGTTAAGCTGGTTGCTGAAGCTGGAATTGGCACTGTTGCATCTGGGGTTGCCAAGGGTAATGCTGATATTATACAGGTGTCTATTCTGACCTGTCATCCATGCATTTTTATTTTTGTTCTGTGAAGGATATCATGCCTTGCTTTATGTCTCTCTTCCCTCTCTATTAATAGTAGTCTTTTTCGATATTAAAAAAAATATACATGATTCATATAAGTTACTTGTAAAACTCAATAGAAGTTTCGTGTGGTATCTCTGATTCTCTTGTTTAATTCCCCTTTTCTAGAAGAATAATAATATTTTGTGGCCACCTCACAGATTTCAGGGCATGATGGTGGAACAGGGGCAAGCCCAGTTAGTTCCATCAAGCATGCTGGAGGTCCTTGGGAACTTGGGCTTACAGAAACTCACCAGGTTATAAATTTGAACCTTGGTAAAAATTTATTCTTATCATTCACTAATATGAAAATTTAGATAATATTTGATTGTTCTCGAATTTTCTTTTCAGACACTCATTGAAAATGGACTTAGAGAAAGGGTCATTCTCAGAGTTGATGGTGGCTTTAGAAGTGGAGTTGATGTCATGATGGCTGCAGCTATGGGTGCTGATGAGTATGGGTTTGGGTCAGTAGCAATGATTGCTACTGGATGTGTAATGGCCCGCATTTGTCACACAAATAACTGCCCAGTTGGCGTTGCTAGTCAGGTCTTTAGATGATTGAGTTATTACAAGCTATATTATGATGCTTACTTGTTCTTTTTCTGGTAGGACTGCATGTGCATTTCATTGTTCTAAAACTCCTGAATTTATTACATTCCAGAGGGAAGAGTTGCGTGCACGCTTTCCTGGCGTTCCTGGTGATCTTGTCAACTACTTTTTATATGTTGCTGAAGAGGTATTATGTTCCTTCTGTTTACATGTTTCAGATTTATCTTAATATCTTATTATGAAGTTGTGTTGTCATTATTAATGATACTTCTAGATTGGCTTAAGTAGAGTTTTCATCATCTAGTCTTCAATAAATGTCAATATTTTGGCCAGGTAAGAGCTACATTGGCACAGCTGGGGTATGAGAAGTTAGATGATATAATTGGCCGGACAGAACTGCTACAACCACGAGATTTATCTCTTGTGAAAACTCAGCATCTAGATCTGAGCTATATTCTCTCTGTATGTTATTGTTAATGCACATTGTTCTTCTTTGCCTTCCTGAATCAAATGAGTGCCCATTTCTCTAGCTTGTCTGTGATGAACCTTCCATTTTCAGAGTGTTGGGTTACCGAAATGGAGCAGTACTGAAATACGCAGTCAGGAGGCTCATACCAATGGTCCTGTTCTGGATGATGTTTTGCTAGCAGACCCAGAGGTAATCTAATAAACTATTGTTGGTGTTGATTCATGGGAATTTAATTTATTATTGATATCCCCTAGTAATTGAATATCTTAAGCCAGTTATTTGCCAATCATATTAAGTGTGCAGATAATAATATCCCCCTTTCCCCCATTTGGAACCATAAAAAAATCAATGTTCATTTCGTTTGCAAATAAATACATGAAAAAGGATTTTTGGATTTAAGTAACTCAAGAATTCTATTCATTTGAAACCATGTTTTATGTAGAACTTTTGGAACAAATTTCATGGGATTTCACTGGAGTTTATTTCATTTGGCATAAAACGTATGTTGCATCAATAGTTTTATCCTCATATTATCATTTTATTGGCTATAATACCATCAAAATCTACCTTTCAATTGAATTCCATTCATTTTTTAATGTATTTTAAACAAAAGAATTCATTTATAAAGCAATTGAAATCATTATTTTTGACGTTGTTTCCAAATATTAGAATTCATCTGCAAATGAATTGAAATATAGAAAATAGTGTTTCCAAATGAAGCATTATAGTGACAGGTGAATTCCTTAAGCCCTTTGCTGCAAGTGTTTTTACAACCTCAAAAATAGATAGGATCACCAATATCTGTCAGAGTTCATATCTGTTGTCATTTTAAAACTTGCTTGATAAGTTAGTCACTTAAACACATCTAATTAGTCATACTTGTTGAATACCTGGGTCCTGCCCCTTGGGGAGGGGGCAGTGTAGGGAACACTGCATGCCTACAAGTAATTTAGAGAAGACATTATGTTTGGTTGATGTCATAATGCACTTAACATAGCTCAATCTGCATAAATGCTATACTTTAATCAAAATAAAGTAACCAACTTTCAGTCAATGTGTCTTTCCTTTCATATATGATTTAGAAAAGACACCTAAGGGCTAGCTCTTGAATGTATAATTTCTTGATAATTGATTCTGTTAAGAGAGAAGTTGTGAAGCCATGCTCAACAATGAGGCAGGCATGTGTATTTATAATGTAAATATGTTCATGAAGTAGGATTTCAATAGGGTTCTAATAGGAACCTATCTAGGCCCATCACTTAACTAGGCTATTTACTAAAACACTCCCCCTCAAGTTGGAGCAAAGATATCAAACGTGCCCAATTTGTTGCAAATATCATCAACCTGTTTTTCTGGAAATGCCTTAATAAATAAATTAGCAAGTTGATCTCTAGTTCTAATATGTCTAAGATCAATAATCCTTTCTTGGAGTTTTTGCCTAATAAAATGATAATTAATCTCTATATGCTTTGTTCACTCATGAAAGACTGGATTTGTAGTAATGTGAGTGGCAGTCCGATTATCACACCATAACTGCATAGTTCCAGAGGACTTAATCCCAAGCAGACGAAGAAGGTAAGAAATCCACATAAGCTCAGATATAACATGAGCCATGGCCCAATATTTAGATTTTGCACTTGACCAAGATACAACTTGTTTCTTGCTTTTCCAAGACAAAAGATTTCTACTAACAAACACATAATATCCTGAAGTAGATCTTTGATCCATGGGACATTCCACACAGTTTGCATTAGAAAAGCCTTCTACTTTACAGTGACCATGATTTTTGTATAGGATTCTATGCTCAGGTGCCTTGTTGAGATATTTTAAGATGTGTATAATTGCATCCCAATGAGAGGTTCTTGGAAAATTCATAAATTGACTTACTACTTACTAGGAAAGCAATGCTAGGCCTGATGATAGTAAGATAGTTAAATTTCCCCACTAACCATCTGTATCGTTTTGTGTTTTCTAGTAATTCTCTGTCTTCCAATCCAAGCTTGACATTTAGAATCATAGGGCTATCACATGGTTTGGTTCCAAGCAAACCTATTTCATTCAAAAGATCAAGCTCATATTTTCTCTGTAACAAAAAAATTTCTTGCTTATTTTGAGCAATCTCAATGCTTAAGAAGTATCAAAGTGGTTTTAGGTCCTTAGTCTGAAATTTGGTTTGAAGAAGGGTCTTCAATTCTGAAATGTCCAAGTTATCACTGCTGGTAATCACAATATCATTCACATAGACAACTAGAAGAATACAACCTGAATCTGATTGTATATAGAAGATAGAATGATGATGATCACTTTTCTGCATCTCAAATTCCATTATCACATCACTAAGTTTTTCAAACTAGGTATGAGGAGACTGTTTCAATCCGTGCAAAGACTTTTTTAACCGGTGCACTTTTCCTTTTTCATAATCCTTCTAAGCAACAAAACCAGACTAAGTGGTTGCTCTAGATACACATCCTCCAGTAGATCTCCATGAAAAGCATTTTTAACATAAGTTGAGGAAGAACCCAATTTTGAGATTTAGCAAGAGAGATAAATAAATGAACGGAAATAATCTTAGCCATAGGAGAAAAGGTTTCGGAATAGTTTATGCCATAAGTCTAAGCATACCCCTTTGCCACTAAGTGAGCTATCAATTAAGCAATAGAACCATTTGGATTAACTTTCATAGTAAACACCCATTTGCACTTTATCATGTGGTAAAGGCACAACATCCTATGTCTGATTGGCCTCAAGAGCCATCATTTCTTCCCCTATAGTAGCCCGCCACCCATCATGAGAAAGTGCCTCTAAAATTGACCTAGGAATAGTAATAAAATCCAACGAGACAATAGAGGATTGTGAACAGATAAGCAAAAATGAATAAGACACAAAGGTCGAAATCGGATAAAAGTGATTATGGGTACTTTTTTGAGTGCAACCACAAAAACCTTTTTGTTGAGTAATAGGCAAATCAAGATCAGAGGGCACAGGAAGCAGATCTTGTGGGGAAGAAGCCAGTAGGGGAGACAAAGTTGAAGGGATGTTTTTAATAAGTGTTGCACTTGATGTCTCAGTAATGTCAGAAGGACGAGCTGCATTTGGTACTTGTACTCTATGAGAATTGTTAAGAAAATAATTAGGGTTTCTATTGGGAAAAAAGTAGAGAGATAGAGAAGATATTGTTATGAAGCTGTGCTTTATAATGAGCCAAGTATGTGTATTTATAATAAACATGTGTATAAGAGGTAGAGTTCTAATATGACTCTAATAGGTCTAAACTTATCATTTATTTTAACCTACATAAGCTTATCACTTATCCTACATAGAGTTATCACTTTAACTAACCTATTCACTAACACTCCTCCTCAAGCTAAAGCTTCCAAAGCTTAAGCTTGTTACATTAATTTTGAACCTTCAAAAATAAAATATAATAAAAATAACTACAAAGAAAACTTGAAAAACTTCAAATTGCACGAACGACTTGCAATAAACACAGTATGCGAACGACTCCCCCTGAACCAAACACTCAAACCCCAAAAACAATGCAAAATATTCGACAGAAACAACTCCTAGAAGTCTTCAACCAACTACCCCTGGTTGCTCCCTCGACCTTCTTCTAGTTGTTCTCCTCGGCACAAGGCATAAATGACACAGCTTCTAGAAGTCTTCTGCTAGCTTCCCTGAGCTACTCCCTGAACTTTCTAGCTGGTCCTCAAAATCACCAACACCTATAGTTGGAATTACACCAAAACCACCAATACTACCACAAACCATGTTGCTCACAAGTTATATTCATTGAAGTTGATTCCAAGACATTAAAGTAAGTCAGGCAATCAAATTAGTGGTCCAAACCACTTTATATTGAGGATAACCTCACCAAATTAGACTTGTGCAAACACAAGTCATATCAAACAGTGCTCCAAATCTCATGAAGACAACAAATTTGCCAAGCAGTTCTCCAAATCACATGAAGGTACCAAAATTTGCCAAACAGTGCTTTAAATCACATGAAGACACCAAAATTCACCAAACAGTCCTCCAAATCACATGAAGGCACCAAAATTCACCAAACA
>JANHAO010019928.1:0-13029 GCA_026873985.1 Saraca asoca
ATTATTATTATTATTATTATCATCTCGATTTAGAAGTAGTTACGGTGAATTTTTTTTATATTTGGAATTTTGGCTAATATGTTTCGAGAAGTGATTATGTATAAATAACAAATATCTATCAGAATAAAATCAATATATCTGTCTTATTATTTTTTTCCAATTTGACGTAAAATGATATCCATTAAGGTGGGGCTACCACACGGAACTATGACTGCAGCATTGTTATTTTTATTATTAATCTTCAAGGGTTAGAGATGACTAAGGATTCACTCAACGTTTCGATGTTTTTCAATTTACGATTTTTTTTTTTAATTCTTTACAAAATCTTCTCCTATAAAAAATCCTTTCCTTCTGCACCGAGTCACACAGAAACCCATGGGCCCCACTAGCCGTTATCCAAAACCCTTCCGCACCTGATCACGAACTTTTCGAGAGGTATTGTTGAGGACTTAAACGGTGCGGCCGACTAGAAGAGTATAAAGATACAGTGCGGCCGTGTGAGATGACCATTCAATGGAAACAGCATCTGCATTCCATGTAATTACGATTCAATGACGTGGACAAAATGACACCAATAGGATGAAGCTTTAATGTGGGGGTCCAACACAGGGAATTCACGTTTTGTTTTTCCGCAGTGTCAGTTTCTTACTTGGAAACAAAGTATATTAGAAGAGAGAGCGACACCAAGAAGAACTGGGTTTCTTCTTAACGTAGTATTTCTGCTGTGTTTCTCGTCGCTGTTGTCGCTAGAAATACTGTCTTTTTGTTTGATTTCCGAGGTTCGTCCGTAACGTTATGCGACATTATCAGTTTTGAACGTCGGTAATCTGAAAACTGTCGTCAATGGCGGGCGAGGAAGTGAAGTGTTTCGGGACCAGAAAGCGCAAAAGGGGATACGGGAAAAAGAAACTTCTTCTCAGTGATAAAGTGGAGGTAAATTCCACTCTTTTATGATATTTTTTGTGATCTTTTTTTTGTTTAAATGTGTAATCTTCCAGGTTGGGAATTTCAGTGGTTTGTTTTATGTATGTGTTTTTGAATATTTCTGTGGTTTTAGAGATTATTTTCAATTTTCTTGGATTATCTAGTTGTTTTCTTTTGTTGTTATTATTAAAAATTCTATCTTTATAGTTATCTACTGTCGTGCTTGTGTTTCTGTTTATGATCCTTTCATTTTCTATTATCAATTCTTGGTTTCAATAAGTTTCCGCCATCTTCATCTTCATTCATCCAAGTCACATTCCCCTCTGATTGCTGCATGTCATTACTAATGTGCATGCACAGCTATTTCTTTCCTTTTTCTGTGGCATTAATGCAAAATTGGATTGGTTCTGTCGTAAATGATAGCAATTGAGTTATTTTCTTTCGTTAAATTTTGAATTTTAATGATGAATTCATTGGATTTTTGTTTGCAAGTTTCAATAGTTCTCCTTGATGTTACTTACCCGATAAACTACTTAGAATCAACATTCATGTCATCAATTCTTTATTTGAAGGTTGCAGTTAGTTGTATACATAAAGTTTTAAAAATTTTCAGGTGAGGAGTGTGGAAAACGGCTTTCATGGCTCATGGCACCCGGGTACTGTTATTAGATGTGGGAAGCTAAAGCGTTATGTCAGATTCGACAATGTTTTAGATGACAATGGGTCAGATTATCTCGTTGATGTGGTGGGAGTCTCCCCTGTTTTGGATGGTCGTAGTTCTTCAAACTGCATAGAACGTGGGTTTATCCGACCACTTCCACCTTTGACAGAATCTGGGAATTGGGACTTTCCGTATGGTCTCTGTGTTGACGTGAACTATGAAGAAGCTTGGTGGGAAGGTGTTATATTCGATCACTGTAATGGTATGGAGGAGAGGAGCGTATTTTTCCCAGATTTGGGTGATGAAATAAAGATTGGAATTGGGAACCTGCGCATTACTCAGGACTGGGATGAAGTTACAGAGACTTGGGAACCCCGAGGGAATTGGGTATTTCTTGAATTGGTTGAGGAGTGTAAGCAGGCAATGTATGTTGCGGTTTCTGTAAAGCAAATATGGTATGATGTGCGGACTAAAGAGGATTTTGATAAGATTAGGGACTGGACTTCTGATGTAAAGGACTTGTGGAGAGACCTGGTCAAAGAGGTAATTAGTGAGTATGTCACTCTTACACTAGAAGAGGTTTTCCAAGTCTTAGACCTTCCGAAAGGTTTCATGGAAGGAACGGTGGAGTTGGAGTCAATTGAACCCACTGCCAATGTTGATTTGAATTGTGAAGTTCATATGGCTAGCTGTAATCCTTGTGACCAACCGGATTGCAACAGAAGTTTTCATGATGATGCTCGTTCTAATAATACTTCTGTTTCTGACATTAGAATTGCTGATTGCCCCATGGAAAAGGGTGACTTGATGGACTCTTCAGATACTGATCGAAATTGTGGTAGCATCACGCCCGTTCAAGAGAAATATGCCATGGATTCTTGGGAGGATCAAGCATTAGGTATGCATACCACAGACTCAAGGAAGTACTGTCTGGAGAAAGAAGTCTTGATGCAGAAAGAAGCGGTTCCTCCAGTTCAACATGCTAACTTCCCCAAAGGAATTTCCTGCAATTGCTCTGGTTCTGCTTGTGAACTAGTTGCTGGTTCTACCTCTGTTAAAAGAAACAGAAAATACAAAGAGTCGGCTGTTAGAAGATCCTTTGTGGATTGGCAACCTCTGATACTGTCGGAAACTGAATTCTGCCCTGATGCCATTAATTTTTATGCACATAAGTCTAAAAATATTAGTAGGAGGCTTTTACATCCTTACATGATTAAAGTCCAAAAACATCTCCTATATCTTGGATGGAAAATTGAGTGGGTTATGGACAATAATCAGCGATCGCGAAAATACAGGTACTGGTCTCCCAATGAACAGGTTTACATGTCACTTTATAAAGTTTGTAGAGATGTGATAGAGGACCCCAATAAGAATCGTTCACTGTCCCAAGATGATCAGAGGAATATGATTCCTTCACTTGAAAGTAATCTTTCGCACCTGCCCAAACAAGTAGAAAACAGTCAGGATTCAAACATTCTTCCTGAAATTGCTCCCTCTCCTTCTTCTGTCAAAGTTTTACTTGAAGCTGAATATTGTCCTCGAGCTGTTGTGGAGTATTACATGCATCCAATAGAGAAGTGCCAGAGTGCTGATAAAGTCGGTATGAGAGTAAAAGCAAAGAAACACCTGTTAGCTGAAGGATGGACTATTTACTACCCAGATAATAGAAGGGGACTTTCATACAGATCACCGAATGGTCAGACCTATTTGTCACTTAGAAAAGCATGCAGAGGTTACATCAAAGAAAGCATTCCTAAATTGGCTAATTGTGGGTTGAGACCTTTGGATATCTTAACCACTGGCAAGGAGAATATCAGTCAGGATGATGCCGATAATTTATTACATCTTATATCTCAGTTGCTCCGAAAGGAACCTGATCTACATACTACAGAAAGTGCACGTGTCAGAAATTTATCGGGCAATCGAAATATAGAAGACTCCAAAAATTCAAAGTCAAGGCCTTCAAAGAGGGAGAGAAAAGGAGTAAGTAAAAGGGTGCTACGATCAACCAAAACGGTGCAGAAGGTGTCTTCTCCTGGTCTGTTACACCAGAAACCGCAAAATGTACTGTCTTGGTTGATAGAGAGGAACAGAGTGTTACCAAGAGCCAAGGTCTATTATCAGGTACGAGGCTGGCGCCATCCTAAGGCTGAGGGGCGAGTAACTCGTGATGGAATCAAGTGTAGCTGTTGTCAGAAGGTATATAGTTTGGCAGGCTTTGAATGTCATGCTACTGGCAGTAGTAACAGCTTACCTGCTGCTAGGATCTTTCTGGAAGATGGAAAGTCACTTTTAGATTGCCAGAAGCAAATATTACACGATTTTAAAAGAAGAGAAGCTATCACAAAGCCCTATGATGACTGGTGTCAGGGAGAGAATGACTACATCTGTTCTGTGTGTCACTATGGTGGTGAACTAATATTATGTGACCAATGCCCATCCTCATTCCATAAGAATTGCCTTGGTCTGACGGTAGATAAACTATTTTCATTCCCAATCATGTCATATTAAGTTTCAATTTTTTTGTTTTCCTTTTTTATCTTACTTAAGTGCCTTCATACCATTTATCTTAGATCTTTTCTTTGGCTGGTGTTGTGTAGGACACACCTGATGGTGACTGGTTTTGTCCATCATGTCGTTGTGGGAGTTGTGGCCAAAGCAAAATCGAAGGGGTTGATGATGGACATTTTCTAACTTGCAGTCAATGTGAAAATAAATGTAAGCAACTATTGCAATTATATTTGCTTAATAGTTTATGCATGGCTGTTAATTTTCTGTATGTATATAGATCAACCATTGTAATGTGTATCCTCTCATCTTTGTCAACCTTATGTAGATCATATAAGGTGCTTAAGGAAAAGAAGGGTAGATAAGACAAGTTGTCCAGAAAATTGGTTTTGCAGTAAGAACTGTGAAAAGGTAATCAAATACTTCTTTCTTTTATCTTTTATAGGAGCAATTACACCATATTTTGAATCAAGAATTGATACTTTGCCTTTATCTGAATTTCAAGCTGTGTTTTTGGCTTTTCTCTTTTCTATTTTATCTTTATGTTCCATGGAGGCAATGGCTTACCATTTTTAGGTATAATACATATCTGATCATTGTTTATGATTTATGAATGCAATTTTTTGACAGTCACACTTGTAATTTTATGATTAAATTGGAAATGTAAGAATGTGCTCATTATTTGCTTCAGCTTTTATTCCTATCATACATTCTTTTGTTTATAGTTCTTGTACCAGCTAGGAGACTTTGCATTGTATTGATGATGAATATATGCTTAAGATATGACAAATAGAAGAGAACTGAAACTTAATGCTGAAGAAAAAATAAACAGGTGGGCTTTTTCAATATTCAATATTAGAAATCAATTTTGGAATATTAATTTTTGGATCTTGCAGATATACACTGGTCTCGACAAACTATTAGGACAACCAATTGTAGTGGGTGCGAACAATATAACTTGGACGTTGATGAAGTTTGCCAGCTCTGAGAGTTGTGGTCTTGATAATCCTGCTGATGACCTCTTGGCTGAGAGTTATGGCAAACTCAATGTTGCTCTTGCGGTAATGCATGAATGCTTTGAGCCCCTGAAGGAACCTAATTCTACCAGAGATTTTATGGAAGATGTCCTCTTTAGCCGCAGGTCAGAAATTCATTTTTTTTTTGAGTTGTATTTGGAATATCCTTGGAATTGTGTTTACATCATAATGCATCCTCTTAGCATCCTTTGATGAATCTGTAATCTGTAGCATGCTGGCATTAATGCTGTTGAGTGTTGACTGTGTCACTGATTTGAAGCCCCCACAAAGCTTATTTTAGTAGTTTTCTTGTTTCCACTCCTGTCTGCAAAGATAAATTCTAAATAAAGGTCTGGATGCTGTATGCTAAATCTGTAGGTTATAATTCATAATTGTCATCATTTATATTAACCCACTCAATTCTGCAATCTGCTGCCATAGCTTCCACTGTCATTTGTGGGTCTTTCCAATGGGGGAACTTTAAACTCTTTAAAATTATCTTTGAAGTATCCTTTGTTTTTTTGGAGGTAGATTATTTATCATTTGTCTGCCGCAGATACTATTTTCATTACACTGTCAGAAACCTTAATTATTTTATTTCCCCCTTTTACACGTATCTGTCTTTCAGAGTTTGAAATTAATTGTTTTCAATTTATGGATACATTCACGTTGTTTTTATGATAGTTCCATCTTTAATAGACTCTGCACAACTTGATTAGTAGCTGGTGCTTTATAGTGTTTCTGAAGTGCAGGTTCTTTGGTGTTTCTTCCAATATGATCTTATGATTTTAATAGAGTTTAGAGAAAGAAACGGAGTATTAGGGATTGGATTACATGTAAGCACATCCCCAGAACCTGAGTGATTTTTAGGAATTAGATTTTATTTCCATTAGTTATTAGCACATATTCAATGAGTAGTGGACATTTCGTCTATATAAACAGTACACAGCTGTGTCACTTTGCATTTTTTTTTTTTTGGGGTCTTTTAGATTTGATGCCTTTTACTAAGTGACTTGTTGCTACTTACATGCTCAAAACCCTTTTTTTTTTTTTTTTGTTTGAGAGCATATTATCACTCTCTAAATTGTGCATTGTTGTGTTGTTGATTGAATTCTCTGTTCCATTGCTAATTCCTCTGCTCTCAAATTTTTTGTAGGTCTGAGCTCAACCGGTTAAATTTCCAGGGATTTTATACAGTGCTTCTGGAGAGGAATGATGAATTGATTAGTGTTGCTACCGTAAGGTTAGTATAGGAGCTATTGCTATAATGTGGTAGATTTCATGGTATGCATGTCCTTACCCCTTGCCAAGCTGCTGCCTTCAAATCTCATGTCATGGTCTTATGGTTTACAATTTCCTTTATTTTAGGGTCTATGGGGAAAGGGTTGCTGAAGTACCACTTATTGGAACCCGATTGCAGTATCGGCGACTTGGAATGTGCCGCATTTTAATGGACGAGCTTGAGAAGGTAATCTAAATCATACATTGTTCTTGGCTTATATTTTTTCATGCCATTTACCCTCTTCTTGGATGTCAATCTTTCTGCAAGGAAAAAAGAATCAGGCTGAAGGGAAATTTCTGTTGTATAATGTTAAAATTCTATAAGGTTGCTTTGTTGACAATTTTACTCTCACTTCAGTAACTTGGCAGATATGGTCTAAAGTTAAATGATTTTAGGCTGATAAAATAGATTTCTGATTTGCTTGATGTTTTCCCAAATTATGAACACAGAAGACTGGAACACAGTTTTACAGCCTGTCCTTTGGTTCTTTTTGGTTTAGCCACTGTGCAAATTGAGACAAGTAAGAATTCAAGAAGTCTTACCAATGCTTTAGAATCTGGTTGGACCTATGTTGCTGGACAAGTAGATTTTTCAGTTGGTTTTTTTCTAGACCAATTAGCCTTGTGACCCTTTTCTCATGATCTAGTATTCTAGTCTCAACAGTTTAACTAGTCTTGGATTGTGTTTTACTGCCTCAAATAAAGACACACTGATTTTCTTTTACAACCAAAAGCAACAAAATTTGAATTGTAATCCTAAATGCTTCTTGTAAGCTGCATGAGTCCTAATTGAAAATATTTGAATTCCTCTGTTCTCATATTCTTAGTCAAATCCATAATTTGCTATAATTCTTTGGTGGCCCGTCTTTCTCTATTATTTCTCACCATGAGTCCATGACATCTTTGGTCTCCATCACATCATTTTAAATTTCTTGATTTGTTGTACTTTCATGATTACTCTGGCATTTGTGTTTCTTACATATTGCGAATTGCCCAATTGAAGGTGGTTTGCTCCTCATCTTATCTTTTGATGGAGTCTATCACTAGTTTTAATTCTATTTCTTAACCTATTATGCTCAATTTTAGATGGTTTGTTCCTCATGTTATCTTCAATGGAATCTATCACTAGTTTTGATTCCATTTCTTACTTTGTTGTGCTCAATTTTAGATGGTTTGTTCCTCATCTTATACTTGCACTTCAATGTGGAATAGGTCAGCTATTGCTTTTCCATCCTTTTCTGACTTATGCTCTAACCCTAATCCAACCTAGTTTAGAGCCTTAAAACCCTAGAATCTAAAATCTGTCACAGGTGGTTGCTTTGCAACATTTTAGTGAAAAAAGAAATGGACTATTTTGGTGCTAGGACTTTTATTGATTTCAAGACTTCAACTCATAGCCATTAGTGCATCTTTAATGTATTAATATTTAAATATAATTAATTATTGACCAGATGATTTTGTAATCAATCTTTCTTATCCAGTTTGATGAGTGGTCCAAATCTTAGCATTTGATTCTTAAGTCACAGCTATATTTGTAATAGAATTTGATATAATATCGTTTGATTAAATTTCCATGTTTAAATGGAAATAAAGTAGTTTAAATTTTCAATTTTATAGAATGATTTCATCAATGTTAATGTAGATATGTTTGTGTACAATTTTTGTTACAAATAATATGATTTGTTGCATTACTTTATCATTACTAGTAATTGAGTTGGTTGCTTTTCTTAGAAGCTGTTTTCTGTTTTGTAGAAATTTCACCATTCAATTAGAATCTGATATGACAAGCAGTAGAATTTATTTTGACACTTATGATTTTGAAAGAGAGGGTGTTTGTTCAGTTGTGATGTTAATCTGTCTGTGTAAGAGTGGAAAGGATTATAATCTAGATCAGGTGCAATACTTAAAGAAATCCTAAAGACTCAGTTATTTTCAAGCTTTTATCAATTTCTGACTTCACTTTCATATCAGAGACTCTTCCAATTAGGAGTTGAGAGATTGGTTTTGCCTGCTGTTCCTTCTGTGCTGGAGACATGGATCAATTGTTTTGGATTTTCTAAGATGACAACTGCCACGAGGTCACAGTTTTTGGACAAAACATTCCTTGATTTTCAAGATACCATCATGTGCCAGAAGCTATTGAAGATGCATTCGCCAGATTCAGTTCTTTTAACAGGTTTATGCGAATTCATGTTATTTATGGAACATGAAATAACTGATGTTAGTGCTAACTAGAATATGACTTTCACATGCCATTTTTGCAGAGGTGCAGCCAAGATCACGTGATATTTCCTCTGTTATAGTTAGTACCGATTTTGATGTGTCAAGTACTGTATCTGAAGCATATCAAGCTGGTAAGAATGAGGAAACTGGGATGCTGGATCTGCAACTGGTGGAGTATGTCTCTCCTCTTTCTACTTTTCTAACTGAAATAGAAAACAAAAATATAATAATGGCAACAAATGTCTTATCTGTAAATTAATCATTTTCTTTTCCACGTTTCTGTTTTCAAAGAATGACTATAACAGATATCAAAATCAGTGTGAAATTGGTAGAATTTGGGGCCTGATGCAGGGAAAAAGAAGGAAAACAAAGAAATAGAAAGGAATCCTTAATTCAAAATATTGCACTCGATACAAGTACAAAAAAATAAGCCCTGTTATAATGATTGAATGTATTTTGAAAGCTCTAAGTGCAATTATAGTTGAAAATCTTGTTATGATATATAATAGACATGTCCAATCATAGTTAAAAGAAGTCTTAATTATTTTGTACTGTAGGATGTCTTAGGTTATAACTTGATCCTCTGGTTATTAATGCATTCTCATTTCAACTCTGAAAAAGGAAATCCTGATGGCTTCATACACCTTTATGGAAAATTTTTAGACTAGAAAATACTGAACTCTTGCTTAATTATTTGAGTTTGCTGTTGTGTTGTTAGGAGTCAAGCACGTGTTGTTAATAATTACATACATGTTTAATATGCTATAATGAGCTGTCGTGAGTCGGAGTCTCTAGTATTATACATCATACTGATGTACAACCCAATTCTAATGTATATAAATCTTGAAGCTCACGCCCATACTGAATAGGTCTTCCAATTCCTTCCTTCTCTCTATCCTCTCTTTAACTCTTTTCCCCACTCACATTTCTATCCTCTCTTTAGCTCTTTCCCCACTGACCTTCATTTCTTAACATGGTAATAGCAATTTCATTTGTCTTGAGCCGTTGGTGAGTGTCACATAACAAGCAACCTTTATTGAGTTGCCATTGTAGTTGTAGGATTTGTGGTAGGATAACAAAAAGGAAATTGCAACCCCATTCTTTCCTTATACCACATCCGTCTTTCCATATATGCCCTTGAACTCATCCTAACTCCATCATCAAGAGCTTTTCAAGTGGCAACAGATCCTCTTGGTTATGGATCTAGTTAGAGAGTGCCCTAGGTGAAGTTGCATTGGTGGCTTGGTCGTGAATATCTGAGTAGGATGAACAGCCTTGTGGATATCTTTGCTTCGAAAGCTTGGCAGCATGGCCTAGTGAGTTCTTGTCAAAGGGATTTCTAATGAAGTTAACAATCAACGATGTAACTTCTGATGAGGTTCCTACATGATACACACACACACGTCAACAACTTGGCTAATTTCATTTGGGGATGACTAGTCTTCCTTAACCTCCAAAAAGTCTAAATCAAGGGCGATGGTAACAAGTAGAGGTCACATCAAATTCATGGAAGGTCTTGTGTGAGTTGTTTTGATTCAAGTTTTGTTCATTTGGTGTCAGCTACAACCTTACAACTAGCATCACTTTGGAAGTTTTTTACTATATGTTGATGGTGCAAATGGTGAATGAGACGAAAGGTGTTGTAGTTTTTATGGTTAATTTCAACTAGGTGAGTTAGTAACTATTTTGTGTTGTATTTCCAACCATGGGTTTTGATGACAGAGAACACTTGGATGAAATCGAGGGGTGAACTTAGAGTGGTAGCTATAGAATTCTAGTGGCTTTGTCAATTTAGCTGAGGAAAACAACTAGGAGATTGTCAAGAGAGTAAGAGAGTAGCTCATGGTAGTAGCAAGCGGAAGACTTGTTGAAGTTGTGTCTGATAAGGTTACGTTTGGGGTGCATGAAGCTTTGTACTCAAGGAGAGGTACTTGCTTGTTTCTTGCAAGTTAGTTGTGAAGTGATGTTTTGTTAAGTTATATTTGCAATTTTTAACTTTTACAAGATTAGTTTATTGCTCACATGTTTAATATGCTATAATAAGTTGTCATTAATTGGGAGTCCTTAAGTACTATACAATGTACCATTAAACCACACAATTATTAGCTATATAAATATAAATGCTTGCTTCATATTGAACTATGACTTGCATTTGATAACTTGACATCAATCATCTTAGAGATCAAGAGATGATATTTAAAGAGTTTCACTGTCGAAGATCCCCTTTAAAGAGATGCAAATTGTATCTTTTTCCAATTCTTGTCCCTAGGCAAAATCTTTATGACCAACATCATTAGCAAATCTCTCAAAAACCTCCTCTTCTTTAGTACTTTATGTAGCATAACGAA
Organism: Saraca asoca; assembly: GCA_026873985.1. Lineage (NCBI taxonomy): Eukaryota > Viridiplantae > Streptophyta > Magnoliopsida > Fabales > Fabaceae > Saraca > Saraca asoca. The sequence goes on from JANHAO010019928.1 coordinate 10,962, forward strand.
TCATTAGTAAAGTAAGCGTCAAATCCACAACCTCTATGGCTTTTTTGGGATCCAAAGATCCTTCAATTCTAAATTGAAATTGGTGCACATTAAGCCTTGTTAAATTAGCATGCATCATGTTGGGGGATTTGGAATTTGGAAATGGGATTTAAAAGAATTGAACTTTTGATCCTACCTCATACAATTGGTCTTAAGATCAGGCTGATACTGCTTGGGAACTATTGAATGATTTTTGATATAATGTAATGGCGTTGAATGATCTGTGTAGTTGACCCAACTAGTGGGATAAAGCTTGATTGTTGTTGTAATAACTATGGGAAAAACTACAAAAGTAATATCAACTATTTTTAACAAGGAGATTCTATTTGTCAAATATGGAGTCAGTAACATGGAAGCATGGGAAGTTCTTTTTCTTCTAAAAAGATGCTTATGCTATTGATTGAGTTTAAATTTGATCCATTGACAAAGTAATACTTTTTACACTATCAATAAATAAGGAGATACCACATCATTAAAAAATGCAAGAGTAACTATGAAATTTTACTACTAGCAAAAGAGTTTTAACTATTTTTAATGACACTGTAGCACATGAATTGGTGATGTGGAATACAAATTTCTTAATAATTAGTATGGTTATTGAATCTTGATTTGTATCAAAAAGCACATTTTATGAATCACGAATCAAATCGAATCAAGAATTCGTAAGATCTATATGGTTCACCATGAAAATGGTGTATTATATGTTCTATATAAAATAGAGGGCAAAGAATCATAGCACTAAGCCAAGAAAAACACTTTTTTCAATATCATAAACTCATATAAATCATATTTATGGAGATTCAAAAGAAACTTAGTAAGTGATAAATGTAATATGATAATCAAGCTCACATAAAAAGTGATAAATGTAACATGATAATCAAGCTCACATAAAAATATAGGAGGTTTAGAGTTTCAATACAATGTTGGGGCTTCAGTGCTAATAAAACAGGGTTTTAGGTTTTAGAAGAATTTGGAGGTTTAGAGTTACAATATAAAGTTAGGTCTTCAATGCTAATAAAACAGGGTTTTAGAAGAATATGGTATAAAGTGATTCAGAGGCTATAAATGGTGTTTTTAATTGTATATATAGAAAAAGAATTTTATTCAATGGTTTTTGCATTTTGAGTTGCAATCTTTCTATGCATGAGAATTCTTCTATTGACTATGTCTACATAATTTGTATAAACTAAGCCAATTAGAAATTTAGTTTTTAATATTATAATTAAAATGATTGTCATTATTGTGTTTTTTCTCAATTACTTTTTTATTATAATAATTTTTTATTGACTTAGTCTACACAAATTGAATAGCAAATTGTAAGATTCTGATAACCATGATAGCTAGTCTTAACATGTTTTCACCACAAATTTTGAAAAAAATGATTGCGTTTACACAATGTTTTGAGAAAGAAAGGCTAGATTTTAAAAGCTTTTGCCGCAAAACTCCTTGTATGATACAAGGCTGAAATACAACTAAACTGTGCAACTAATACCATATTGCACACGAAAGTTACTCAAATAGTGTGTGATTATCAAAGGTCTTATTTGCACCAAGTTCGGAGGGTCATGGCACTTGTAAAGCTTGGGGTAAATTCCACGTGATCTGAAGCATATAAAATTTAATATTTGTCACAAATCAAACACGTCTTGATCATATTTTATTATAGTTCTTGGTGTTTTCAAACCTATAAACATCACTTGTGTATGTATTTATAAACTTTTTTAATATATATGTATATTCCGCGTCATGTCCTATGTATTTGAAATTTAACATGTACGTATGTTGGTTTCTGTGTCTATATTTAATAGGTTACGGCAGAATAATAAAAGGCCTGTGGTTTAGAAAAACAAAGCAAGTGCTTATTCAATGTAGGGAAAAATGCGAATTATCTCTTGCATTTAACATTCATAACTATTAATTTTTGTAATTAGTCACCTCCAATTTTGAGATAGTTATATTTATCACCTAACATTCATCTTGTGAGTGATTTGATAAAGCAAATATACTCAGTTTGACACAACACTTTATG
>JANHAO010019929.1:0-13044 GCA_026873985.1 Saraca asoca
AATTTAGAGAAATTAATTATTGGATAAAATTAATTGGATTAATTTTATATGCCTTCAAATGGTTTGAAGGGCATTATGAACTTTTACTAACATTTTGAGGGCCTTCTAGGTCACACGTATAACAAAAAATGAATAATGGCCAAAGTTTGGATATATTTATATCTAGGGACTAAAATGTAATTTATTGAAATAACAGGGGCAAAATTGTAATTTATGGAAATTGCACAGGGACCTATTTGCAATTTATAGAAATTGAATGAGGCCAAAATGTAGTTTACAAAAACTGTTGGGGCCGAAGTGGAAAATCAGATTTTCCACTTCAACAGGCCAAAATGACGTCATTTTGTGCCAACCCTATAAAAGGTCAAAACGTTGCGTATTGGACGTAAGGCGGTGCAGAGACCACCAATAAGCTCGAATCGGCTAAAACCCATTTGCTCCTCCCCTTCGGTCCTGGAAAAATCTTCCAATTTTGAACTGGAAGTCTACTCCTTCAGCTTGGCTAGCACCTTGGGAAGGTAGTAGAGGCCTGATTCAAGCATTTTTCGGCGTGGATCACCGGTAGGACTAAGACACTTGGACTGGATTGGTGGCAAGCTTTCCAGCCTTCTTCCACTACGTTCAAGCTTCTCTAAAGGTTAGTGAAGCTTCCTTGTAAGCTTATGAAGCTTTAATTGTCCAAAACCAACATGATCCGAGATGGATTTGCTCAGCCTGATTGATTTTGGAAAAGTTTTGAAATTTTGGCCACCGAGCAATTCCAGCACTCACACATCGACCAACTCCCTCACAATATTTTCAAACGCCACTTGACACTGGTGCCATACTTGTGCTCCATTAGTCCCAAAGGCAGCGGGCTAGTGAGGGGTCAATAGAGCCATACTAGTGGCAACACCTATTGTGGGGGCAGCAGAGGTACCTGCCACAGGAAGGATTGAGCCTTTAATGAGTAACACTTCCTATTGTTGTTGTACATTACCTTCAGGCTAGCTAGTGGTAGTGTCTATACTTTTGGTAGTTCTTTCTCTTGCCATTGTAGTTATACAGTGTATCAAAGAAAGAGAGAAAGTGCAATTGGGGCCCTTCCTTTAGCATCAAAATGTTGACGGCAAAAATTGGTCAACAGGAAAGGTTTAGTAAACACCTAAACTGCAAATGGAGAGTATAAATATGGAAAAAAGAGATTGAAAGAAAGGAAGAACAAGGGATACCAAAATCTTTTTATCGTGGTTCGACTAAAATTAATATGACCCCTATTTCCATGGTGCTTATCTTTGTTGTTGTATGAATGCTCTCTGTAATGTTTAACAAAGTTACAATACAAGAATCCTCTCATTATTTTGGCAAAGTTTCTACATGTATTTTTTCTCTATCTTTACAATGATGTTCCCCTATTTGTAGAGGCAAGAGGGTTACAAGTGTAATTTGATAAATTATAAAATTATCTTTTTCACCATATTGGGCAATAAATGCTAGGCAATTCACTGTCAATTTTTGGTAGCTGATCTATCGATTTTGGGGGTTGATCTGTCGGCTGGAAATATGTGCCTTCAATTGTTGACTAGACTTTGATGTTCCATACCTAATGCTTGAGGTTGCTTGTTTGGCAACTTAGGCTCGCATTGGGCGATCCGTTGGTCATACAAGTTAGTCTCATTCTCGGGTTTGACCAAAATGAGCTTTCTAGAAGATGGCTGGGGTGGCACACTCTGACCAGCGAGCTAGAGCCCATCCTTAACAAGTTGAGGCTTTTGCCTTGGCCTTGTCCTGCGTCCTAAGCTCACAGCAAGCAATCTAGTGCCTCTACTGAATAATCTCAGCTTTTAGATGATCTGAGCCTCTTCTAGTTGGATTTGTCTCTTGCTGGGCCTTTTGCCAGCCTATTTTGCATTATTGCAAAAATACCCACAACAAGATGTGATATAGGATTTTGGCTTTTTAATTTAGGTATAGAATACTTAGTAATTATAGTTATGGCTATCTCACAATCTTTTTGGATGTATGTGTGGTAGAGTATCAATTGTAAATTTATCTATCGTGAATGAATATGAAAATCCTTTGACTTGTATTTACTAGTTTGTAATGAAGGAGTTATTTTTGTGCTTAAAAACATGTTCTTTATAACTTAGTTTTCTCAAGAATAGTTGTGAGGACTACTGCATAACTGAGATGAGATATTATATATTTTCTACATTTGGAGATACATAAAGCATTTGGTAGTGCTGGTATACTTTTAAAAATTCAGAAAAATGTCTAATTTTGATCAATTGAAGGCTTTTCTCCTTTTTTTTCTTGTGCTTTAAATATAGATGTTGGATTGGAAGAGACAATAAGTTTCCTCTCTTGCTTTGCTTACTGAAATATAGGATTAGTTTTTACTTAAAAAAAAGAATATTATTTTATAATTGTAGAAACCTTTTAATGTCATTGAAAGATGAAAATATAGATATAGCATTCAACAAAGGACAACTATCCATGTTTTCTCTTGTAGTTATGAGACCAAGGTTGTTTTCTTTTCAACTCTTGAATATGAATTCACTTGCATGTATGTAAGCAAACTTAGTTTGCATCAAATAAGTATTTTAGCTCAATAATTTTTTAACATCATCCTATACTCTTGACTCTTGTTTCTTATGAGTAAGTCAATTTTATTGAAATAAGTTGCATCAGTAACTAATAAACATAACCTAAGCTAATTGTTTTCTTGTAACATGTATCCTTAAGCTATACAAGTGCTTGTACAGATGTCAAAGTTAAAAACTTTGATATATATAGAGGTGTAATATTTTCTTGCATGTTTTAGCATGTATTGCTTTTCTTCAGTAGTGAGATGAGCCTTGATGGATTTATGGCTTAGTTTATGGAGTGGATAAAATCATAAATTCTCATTGCTTGCTCCTACATGAAGAAAATTAGAAACATAAAAATTTTGTATCAGTCTATTTGAGTGGATAAAAATAACTATAAAGACTGGTGCATAACTAATATGTTTTGTTTTTTGAGTTTATGCTTGCTTGATGTTAGTGCATCATGTGTCATCTGATTTCTAACTAGTTGTGCAATGAAAAAAACAAAAAATGAAAATATTTTGCAAGAGCCCTACTCTTCTCAGTCAATGAAAAAGTGACAAACAAATGCCTTTGATACATAATTGGTTGTTCCCCCAAGACTCTCTAGTGGTGTGCTTATGATAAAGTACTGCCTAGCTCATTAGTAGAGAATGACTTAGGAATTTTCACATTTAAAGTAGTTGACATTAACAACAAAACCTACATGAATATCCATTTATTAAATCATTTTCAATTTTTAGGTGTAAGAAAACCTCAAGTTATAGAGAATTGGCACCACAAAGTGAATAATTAATAACAACCAATAAAGAAAACTAAGACAAAAAAACAACCTTTAAAAGGGTTTAACAAGCAATAAAATAAATGTATGGCTCATCTATAGATGTTTAGCAGAAAATGAGATCTTAGGAACCTATCATGTAAAACCCATTTTTTTCATTTATCTACTAATTCTTCCAAGCATAGATTTGTTAATTTAGAACAAAAGAAAAAAAAAAAAGAAGGTCAAATAATTGCAAAATGGAAAAACCATATCAAAATCCTCCCACTAAGTTCATAAACTTATATTCATTGAATAAATCTTGTGCCAGTCAAAACATTTCAAGCCTTGGATATATAGTTCATGTGTAAACCATGCCTACTTTGGTTAATGTATGAATACAAAGGAAATAACATAATCTTAAACTGTGTAATAAAGAAAAAAGACATCAGTATATAAATTTACTAAGTCAACTAAGAACTTTCACTGTTGAAATAAAATCAATACATAATGTAAAGCTCAAGTGCTTGAATTTAATAATAAAGCATAAATTTTCATAACAAAATAGTAGAACATAAATTTTTAACAACATTTTTGATAACTCAGCACTTGTCCTGATTACACTACAATAGCCTTCAAAAGCTTTCAAAACACATCACACCAAAACATAAACTTTCAAAACATTTCAAAAACATTCATCTCGATATAACACCACTCTTGGTTACATAGAACCATTAGCATTGAGTATTCTTTGATGCAGGATACATTATAAGTGTAGTCTAAACTTTATCTAGTGTAGCAATAGCCTTGGATCCACTAGAACTCCCATGTAAGACAATTATATAATTAGTGTAAAATACACAAAAAAAAATGGACAAAAATAAGTGAATTTAATTTTAAATAACTTTGATTTTTTTTTAGACATCATGAATTTGATATTTTTATGAACCTCATATTTGCAAGTTGTTGTATTATGTCTTATTACTAGGCATTTGCTGCAGGTAATAAAATCACCTCTCCTTTCAATTTTATTCCCTGGCTTTGGTTCATCATATTGCCTTTTTCTTTGATTTTTGGGTCTTTCAATTGGCTTCTTATAACATAGAGGCAAGACAATAGTATGATTGGTGACTTCCCATTCCCCTTAGTCAAGTATAAGAGAAAGTGCAAATGCATAAATCTTCATATAATGGTCTTTCCAGAACTAAGCATACACATATGCTTCAGGGACATGGTCAGCCATTTTAATGACAGCAATGGCATGCTTGTAGGGAATCCTTGTAAGATCCTAATCCCTACAACTACAAATATGAGAAACAAAATCCACAACCTTAGTTGTGCCATAATTTTCCACTTTAAACTTCATATCCCTTGCATAATATGCAAAACAATTCCTAGACTCATGCATATTATCTTTTAAAATATCCACTACCATTGGTGTTATTGAACTTTATATTTTTCCATCCTTGCTTTCTTTATTTGAATCTTAGTCATCATCTTTCTCCTAATCCACTCTAACATCTATAAAATAGGCATTCCCCTAACCTCAAGAATAATAGAATTTCATGACTTATTTATGTTGTTGACTAGAACATCATATTTCAACTTTAGATTAAAATGTAAGCTGGACCAACATCTTGGATCCAAATCATTCAAGTATAGGTAGGCCTTACCATCTAATTTCCTAATCCTTTCCATCCAATTGTTGAATTCTTTTGGGGTACTTGCATATGCAACCTTCCAAACAATGTCCTTCAACTCCATCCCCTTGAACTTGGCACACACATTATTATATAAATGATTTACACAATATCTATGGTCAGCATTTGTTAACTTATCCTTAAAAATATCCAACAAACCCTACAAAAAGCAAACAAGTCCAAACTTTAAAAATTGAAGATTAAATTACAAACAATTAATAAAAAAGCAAAAACAACAATAAATCCATACTTTTTGTCTACCACTAATGAAAGTCCATTTGGTGTTTCTAGATTCCTCAAGATCATTTACTAGTAATTGTATAAACCAATTCTAACTATCCTTATTCTCCATTTCAACTATAGCTCAAGCTAGAGGATATATATTATCATGCTCATCCCTTCCCATGGTACTCCACATTTGCCCACCAAATACTCCCTTCAACAAACAACCATCAAGGTCTATGATCTTCCTACATCCAACTAAGAATCCATTCTTCAATGCCTCAATCCTCACATATAACCTCCTAAAATGTGGCAATTGTCCTCTTCTTGGTGAGTCTACCAAAAGAGTTAAAGTATTTTTTGTATTGTATTTTTTAGTTATTGCACAATGACAACCTGTTGTATTGGCCCCCAAGATCACTTTCATTCATGTCAGCAACTTTTCTTTTTGCCCTGTATAACTTCATGTTGCCCACATTTACTTTGCATTATCTTCTCACTATCTTCTTCATAGACCTTAACTTCTAACTAGGCTTATCAAATAGCATGTCAAAGTATCTTTTGGAAATATAGGTTGAAGTTACCAATGTGTTTTCAAACTTAGGTTGACATGTGTGGGTAAATTTGAATATTTTGATTTGCAAAGTGGTTTTTCCGTGCATTGGTGATGCAAAGATCCTCCAATCACAGCCCTTTCTCCTACACTTTGCTAACATCCTCTTTCTCTTATTCTTTATCCATTCGATGTCACATCATCTTCTCACATTCCACTTAACTATTTTTTCCTTGAAAACTTGTGCATTCTTGAACTTCATATCAACAACAAGAGTAGGGTTTTACATGTTAGTTTCTTTATGAAACTCAAGGTACCTTGGTCTTGTATCACTATCTTCTCCATTATCACTGAGTTGTTGAAGGTCATCTCTTTCTTTAATACTTAAAAAATCTATAGCATCATTTAACATATCATTAACTTCTTGAATTGCAACTAACCTTTGATCACTCTCAAATTTCTTATCATCACTGCTTTTCTCCTCAATCTCTTTCCCCCTCTCAATTCTCTTCTTAACAATACTCTTCTTCATCCTCCCTAGAGTAATGCCCTTAATTATGGTTCTTGACAAGGTAACTATAGCAAAATTTGTTTCAATATTCTCTTTGGTTGCAAAGATGTCATCATCTTCAAGGCCTTTAAGTCCTAGTAGCATCCATGGCTCCACAATCATTAGAGCATGATCATTGTTAATGTCATCCAAATAATTATCAGGTGCAAACACAATCAACTGCTCACGATTGTCATTTTCCTCATTCCCCACATCATATTCTGCACCATTCTACCCTTCAAACCGATTATTACCATTCCCACCATTTTCATTACTACCATCTTCATCACTTTCATTGTTATCATCCCCATCACCATTTGGATTATCAATTTGGTCACTCAAATTTATAGGACCAATCTCACATTTGACATACATAACCCACATTTCTATCTTTTTATAACCCTTTTATCATTTCCATAATGTGTCTATCATTCACACTCAAAACTAAACCACCCATTACTTGTCTATTAGGTAACTTGTAATACATCTTAGAGGTTAATGGATAATCTAATTCCACCACAATGTCAAGTAGCCCCCAATAGCTAAGTTTATTTAGGACAATGTGAATTAAAATATCTACAATCCTACCTCCATACTTGTATAGGAGTACACTGCTCAAGTAACCCCCATGGTACCTTTATACATGTATAGGAGTCCACTACTCAAGTAGCCTCCATGGTGTAACTCTATACCCACATCATCAATCATCACAACAAGAAACATATTTAAATGAATTAGTGTCTTTGCATAGTCACAACCAAGTACACAAAAGGTCTATAATGTAACTAATAAATCCATATAACAAAATCTATATATCATGTCTAAATATATCAGTTAATGTTGACACCAAAATCTGGTTAATTGGTTTCCTTAGTATTTCACCCCTGAGTGCATGTTTGAGAAAAAGACAGAGATAAGCAATGGGAGTTTTGGGCAAGGAATTGGAAGGAGGACAAAGACACCAAAGAGTTATCATGGTTCGGCCAAAGCTGGGTATTAGCCCCTATGTCCACGTTGCTCTTTTATTATTTTTCTCTTTTGAAGCCTTGTGTGATTGAATGATAGTGGCTACAACTCTTTCTCACAATTCATAGGATTTCCTCCTAAAATGAGGGTTACAAATACATGAAGCTCCCTTTCCCTTATGGGTTTTTCCCTCTCTTTTCTGTGTCCTCGCTTTTCCCTCTTCTCCCCTTTATTTATATTGAGGGAGGGGGTTATAAAAGTAATCTTCTTAATTGACAAAATGATCACCTCCATCGTCCCTAGTATTAAATGCTTGCCGTCAGACAATTAATGCTGGGCAAATCATTGTCAGATTTCTGGGGGGATGATGTGTATTGCCTGAGTCCTGAGCCATTAACTCTTTGGATGCGTTTCAGGATGCTGACTGGACTTTATACGATCGTCTGCTAGTAGCGAGGCAAAAAAAGGGGCCCAGGGTCATTGTCTTCGTCCTCGCTTCATTGTCTATTTGCCTTGGTCATTATCATCGGGATCCATTAAGCCTCTGGTCCCGTAGCATGGTGAGATCTCGTGGCGCCACGAGTCCTCGTGGTTTGGTGATCGTAGTCTCTCTGCTTTAAATTGTGCTTCCCCGGATGTTGTTCTTCTCAAATCTCATATCTGAATAATGCTCATAACACAAGCCCCCTAACTCTTGGCTCATTTTGCGGGGCGAGAGTTATATCTTGGTTCCTGTCTCTGGCTTAAAATTTTGTAAGGGAGGGATCAGACTGCCGGTTTCTCTGATGTTGTTTTTAAGGAAATCTTTCATCTTGGTGAAAACTCTTCAAAGTCATCCCGCGCAAGAATTTTATGCAGGGCATGCACATTACTTGGACGCGGCTCATGCAAGAATTCTACGCTTTTCACGTACTACTTGGACGTGAGATTCATTTTTTTCAAGCCCCCGACCTGTGCAAGAATTCTGTGAGGTTGGCACACTACTTGGACGCAAGGTCGTCTTGCGTAAGAATTGTGTGCGAGGCATGCACATTACTTGGATGTGGCTCACACAAGAATTCTACGCTTTCTGCGTGCTACTTGGACGTGAGATTCATTTTTTTAAGCCCCCGACCTGCGCAAGAATTCTGTGTGGTTGGCACACTACTTGGATGCAAGGTCATCTCGTGCAAGAATTTTGTGCGGGGCATGCACATTACTTGGACGTGGCTCGTGCAAGAATTCTACGCTTTCCGCGTACTACTTGGATGCGAGATTCATTTTTTTGAGCCCCTGACCTACACAAAAATTCTGTGCAGTTGGCACACTACTTGGACGCAAGGTCGTCCTGTGCAAGAATTTTGTGTGGGGCATACACATTACTTAGACGTGGCTCGCACAAGAATTCTACGCTTTCCGCATACTACTTGGACACGAGAATCATTTTTTCGAGCCTCCGGCCCTTCACAATGGCCGTTTGCATTACCCTATGCGTCTGTTTGTTCTGCATGCGCGTCCTTTCAGCTTTCCCTATGACGGCAAGTAATCATGTTTTTCAGATTTCTGTGCGATTTTCTATATCATCATTTATTGCTCCTTGTGTTTCCCCAGCCGTTGGATCATGGGTAGCAAACAGTCTTTCTGATCTAACAGTAAGGTCGTCTCTTTTTTAAGCCAGGGAAACTACTTCGTTCCTTCTCATTTGAAAATCTTTCTTTTCTTATTCCCGATTTGTTCTGCTCGATTTCCAGCTGTTCTCTGTTCCTCTTTCCCTGTCGAAGTTACAGGCGTATTTCATTCTTCGTGCTCGAAGAGATCTTGGTAAGTTTCCGTTTATCTTCTTGAGTTTCTTAGGGATCTTCTCTATGGTTTTTGCTATTATTTTATTTGCCCGGGATTTCATCTTGCTTGATTGATCAATGTTGGTCCGTCAGTTGTCCTTGGGTTTATTCTAATTATAGGTCAGGATAGTTTTCCCTTTCTTTCTTTTCTTTTTTTCTATTAGTGCGGCTTTTGGTAGTTTCTGTGGTGGCTTGGGTTACGCATGGCCTGTGATCCGTGGGGTCTTTAGGCTTTTTAGTTCTGGCTTGCTTACTGTGGCCTAATCCGTCTTTCTTCCTTTGCAGATGGAAACAGGACATGTGCAATGCCGTTGTTCAATTAAGGGTGATGACGAGGAGATAGATGTGATTTTAGAGATGACGAGGACGCGATCTGTCGAAGAGGCGACACCCAGCAGAGGGGGTGAGGCCCTATCATTCGTGGCTCACCAAGGACCTTCGGGAGGCCCAGTCGTTGCAATAAGAGAGTCTCGTGATCATCAAGTATTTGATTTTCACGCATCTATGATGCGGCGATGGGACGTGCAACTCTCGGTCCAATCTCATTGGGTACCGTTAGGATGCAGCACTATGATCCCTGCATCAGATGATCATGCTGCTCATCCCCCAAGGGTTTCATCGCCATGAGTGTACCGCATTTTACGGCTAGTTTTAGGTTCCCCATTCCCCCATTCATTATTGACTTTTTGAACAAAGTGAAGCTGTGCCCGTTCCAGCTTACTCCTAATTTGTGCATGTCGCTTATCTCGCTTGCATTGATTTATTTGGGAAATCACCTACCACCACCGTCCCCCGAGACTCTATGTTATCTTTATGACCTCCGGTGCGTGAATGCTTCAGATGGGTTGTACTATCTTACGATCAGGAGGACACCGTATAAAGATATTCTTTCGAAGGGAACTGCGATAGGCAAATCTAACGTAGGACCCTATAAATTTTGTTGGTTTTATATATCCTGTCCTTCGTTACGATACCTCAAGAACTTTGATTTTGTTCTTTCTCCTGGTAAGTCAGCCGATAGTTATCGCATAAAGCAATGTACTTTTTATCTCTTGTTTTGCATAGCTGATGTCTTTTTCCTTTTCTTCTTGGCAGTCGGGATCGGCAAAACTCCCACCTTGGGCACAGGGGAGCTCGGGGTTTTAGACAACCTTAAATCGGTAAGCGGGTTCAAGGGCAATTTTCAATTCAACGAATCTTGTCTTTGTCTGTACGGCCTTGCGCCCCCTTCGGATATTAGAGTCATCGAGGAGATCAGAATACGACGGGTGTCCGAGGTTCGTCCTGCCAACTTCGACGACTACGATGATATCATGGACCTTATTTTGAAGACTGCTCCGTCGCGTGGCGCAAGGCAACGCCTTCTAGCTCCAGCAGTGGTTTTCCCTCCTCTTATAGACAAGTCTTCTATCTCTGACGGTGCGGACCTAGAGATCGTTATGCTGTCACCCTCGCTTGTGGTCGCTCCCCATGGGACATCATCATCACCTGAGGTGGTTTGCACAATTGAGGCTTTCGTCTCGTCTGATCCTCCTCCCAAGAGGAAAATGGCTGGCAAAAGAAAAAGAAAAGCACCCTTTCATAGTGGCGAGGGTGACTTCGTCCCCCTTCTAGTGGAGGCCAGTTCTCGAACCGAACAGTATGCTCTAACCTTGGTTCAGAATATGAGTACAATCCTAGGTCCGAAGTAGAAGGTTGGGGCCTTGAAGGCCGAGGATTGTTCCATTGGGAAGCTTGCGGGATATGCTACTCGTCATGATCTCGTGGTACGTTCCCCTTTTTCTTTTTCTTTTTTTTTGATGGCGGTCATTTTGTGGTTGACGACTTGCGTCCTTCCTTTCTACCTTCCTCTTTCTCACAGAATGTTCTAACATTGTTAAAGATTGAGGAATTGGTGTGGGAACAAGAAGACAAGGAATCTTCCCTCGCAAACGACCTTGCAACCTCTCTTGCTGAAAATTAGGAGTTGTGCGGGAAGATTAAAGAGTTGGAGGCCAAGCTTACGGATGAGACGCAGCGTCGTGAGATTACTGAGGAGTCGGCCGAACATATCTCAATAGATCTAAAAAAGGTGAAGATAGAGTTGGAGGATGTAAGTGGGTGCCTTCAAACAGCCAATGAGATTATTAAGGATGCGATTCGGTGAACAGATGTCAAGCACCAAGGGGCCGAGACCACTAAAAGGGAGCTGGAAGAGGTGAAAAAGGAGCTTTATCTCACGAAAGCTGAGATGTCCTCGCGAGTGGCCGTAGCTGCTAGAGAGTCAAGGCAGAAAACTTGTAAGGACTTCCTTTTCACTCTATGGGAGGAGCACCCAGACATGGATTTCTCATTCTTTAGGTCACAGGCCATGGAGGCCATTGAGTCCTTTAAGGCAGATGCCCTCGAAATTGATTCTCCGATTGAGGGTCGAGATGAGACGGATGTTCCCTTAGAAGAGATTGCTCCTTTGCCGTCTGGGGTTCTTAACAAGCCTGCTCCCGATGTCTCCGAGAACCAAGCGCCTTAGTTAGTTTTTTTTTTTTTGTGTTGTGGTCTGTAACTGATGACTTTGTGGAACTTTGGCAATTTATTAGTACAATTTACGAATTTGTCTTTATTGCTTCCCTACAACACTTTATGTTTTATTACTCTTTTCTGGGATTACATAGAGTGGGGAGCACATAATGTTATATGTAGCCGGAATTTTCAACTTCTACTGGTAGTACTGACGCAGGTGCTTCATGTTCCAGGCACGAGGGAGCTCCTCTCCGTTCCCATCAGCCAGATGATAAGCACCATTACCCACGACCCTTTTTATCGAGTATGGGCCCTCCCAATTTGGTCCTAAGGTCCCTTCACTAGGTTTGCGTGCTCCTGGCAAGACGAGGCATAGGATGAGATCACCCGAGTTGAACCTTTGGGATCGGACTCTTCGGTTACAATATCTTGCAATGCGCTATTGACATGCAGTGATCCTGAGGCTAGCCTTGTCCCTTACTTCTTCCACGAGGTCCAAGTTTGTGGAAAGTAACTGGTCATTATCCCCTTGCTCAAAGGTAAGTCTTCATTGCGTCGCGACTTCAAATTCTACTGGAATCATCGTCTCGCATCCGTAGACTATTGAGAAGGGGGTTTCCCCTGTTGAACTGCAGGGGGTCATTCGATATGCCCATAATATCGTTTGTAATTCGTCAACCAATGCTCCTTTTCTCGTCTCTAATCGGGTTTTCAAAATTTTCTTAATAATCTTATTAACGGCCTCTACTTGCCCATTGCTCTGAGGGTGATCCACCGATGTAAAACTTTTGACAATTCCAAAATTGTTATAGAACTCGATAAATCGTTCGCTCGTGAACTGAGTTTCGTTATCGGAGACGATTTGTTGGGGGATCCCATATCTGCAAATAATGCTACTCCAGACGAAGCTCAAGGCCTTGGAAGATGAAATTTCGGCTAGTTCTTTTGCCTTGGCCCATTTTGTAAAATAGTCTACGGCTATGATGGCATATTTACAATTTCCTCGTGCTTTTGGGAGTGGCCCGATCAAGTCGATCCCCCAAATAGCGAATGGCCACGAACTTACCATTTGCTTTAAGTAAGCTGGGGGAACTTGCAGCACTTTCATGAATCTCTAGCATTTGTCGCATATCTTGACGAGACTCATTGCATCCTGCTTCATGGTTGGCCAGTTGAACCCATGCTGCAGGGCTTTTTGGGCCAATGACATCCCCCCAGCGTGATTCCCACAATGTCCAGCATGGATCTCTTTTAGAATGGTACTACCATCTTCCTTGTCAACACACCTCAAGAAGGGGGTTGAAAATCCTTTCTTGTAAAGGATGTTTGTTGAGTGTGTGAGTTTTAAAATGAAATTGTCACTCAAAATTACGCAAGTGCACGTAGTCAATTGTGTAATATAGAGTG
>JANHAO010019930.1:0-13039 GCA_026873985.1 Saraca asoca
ATTCTAAATTCTGATCATTCTATTTCATCTTGATTCTTAAATTCTGATAAAATTGAACAAAATATCAAATAAAGATTGTATACTGTGTCTCCAATGGGACAGGGGCAAGATCCAAGCTAATTCCGCTATATAAATTGTCTATCACATTTTTATACTGCCTGTGTGGGACCTGACACATGTTATACTGTGTTAAATGTTCTACACATCACAAATGATAATATGAATTTTTGCAAATCACAGAAAAATAAGATACTTGAATAATCAATCGACAATGCTTCTCAGTGAGCAATGAGCTAGGCATCGAGGTGCCTTGGTAGCAAGTAGTATATATAAGTAAGTCACATGAGAGCTGTAAACCTTAAGTCGCATGAGAGCTATGCTTCATGAGCTATGCCACAGTAACTTAGTTTCTCAAGAAATGAGTTTATTTTGAGTGTCTTCATGCCTTAACTAGACCAGAGGTCATAGTTGGCAATGAGTTTATTTTGAGCATCTCCATGCCTCAACTGGACCAGAGGTCGCAGTTGGCAATGAGTTTATTTTGAGCATCTTCACGCTTCAATTGGACTAGAGGTCACAGTTAGCAATGAGTTTATTTTCAGCATCTCCATGCCTCAATTGGACCAGAGGTCACAATTGGCAAACTAAATACATGTGTTACTTAGGAAAGCTAGTCACATGTGAGCTAAAAGGATCATGCACACTTGATAATGAAGAGCAAATTAGATATATACAATTAAGAGATTGTTATAGGGCTCAGCCAATCGGCAAAACAAAGTTCCTTTCAATAGGGACAAAGAAGGAAGCTTAATCACTAGCTTCTGAATTATAATACACCATTAATGTATAATTCTGACTGATAGGTCATGCCACATACTCTCTTAGGTAGCTTCTCTTAATTAGATCCTCGATCACATCCCTAAAGGCTTAACAATTTGAAGTACCGTGGTCGGTTTCATTAGGATAAGCATAGAATTCTTCTTGGTTCCTCCGTTTGTAGGGAATTTTGGAGGGTGTAGGCCTCCCAAAATCTTCTTTGTCCCTTTCAACCATAAATATCCTATCCTGGGCATCTGATAGGATGCTGTAGTGCTCATGATGACCTGAGTGTCGAGGTCGCTCATCCTTGGCCTTTTTAAACATCTTTGTGGTATGCCCACCAGAGTGGTCACCTTGGTCCACATGCCTCTCCTTTTGTTATGGGTAGAGCCATCATTCTCATCCTTTCAATCAAGCTTTCTTGAACTGAAGGTTTCTTTCTACTTGATCTGCTTGGTAGCTCGTTCATAACTTGGTTAAATCCTTCACCAAGGACTTGTATCGACTTTTATACAACTTTCCATCCTTGTGGAGTCCCACGAAGATTGTTGACAAGATGGTTTCTTTAGATGGATTCTCCATCGAGTTGGCTTCAAGTCTGAACATAGCAATGTAAGCCTTTAGTGACTCATGCTTACGCTGGAAGATCATCATCAGGTGATAGGGATCTGGAGTTGCCTCTTCAATGCTCGGTACTAGCTAATGAAATTCTGCTGACACTCTTCCCAGTTACATATTGGGCGAGCTGGAAGGCTTTTGAACTAGGCCAGAGGTACACCTCCTAGTGTAGGGGATTAACTATCTGCAAATCCATTTGAACATTGAATGCCTCTAGATGGTCATAAGGATCAACGCCCTTGTTGTATAATGGAATCATGGGGACTTTGAGCTTGAGAGGGAAAGGCTGAGTCTTAATCTCTATGGAAAACAATGATCTATCCTCGAAGCAAGCTCGATCATTCAAAGCTCGAAGATGTTCCTCCAACTGGTTCATCTTTTGATACAACTCTTCTAATAATTGGTCCCATGCCCTAGATCACTGGCCAAAAAATTGCTAATCCCTTTGATTCTTCTGGTCATGAGAACAGCAACCTGGAGTTTGTTCTTGTGAGCAGTGACCTGAAGAAAGATTAGCTCTACTCGAACATCCAGCTTGCTACTACAGGTAAATGTTCCTGGGTGTAGTGACTTTAGCCTACCTTTGCACACTTTGAGCCTGTGCTAGCATGGTGACTACTCTAGCTAGTTCTTCCATCATAATTTCTAGTCTTTCCTAATCTTGAAGCCAAGCTTGTACTCCATTGGGGCTGTTGGCAATAGTAGTAGGTTGAAAAGAGCTGGCTGGGGGCAAGCTAGTAGTAACACCTATGATAGGAGCAGTGGAAGAGTCTGTTGTAGATACATGACTTTTTAGGGGGTCAACTAACACATTTGAAGCTCTAGTAACTCTTCCTCTTGCCATTGTAGTTACACCAGAAATTAACCAATGTATAGGAAATTAATCAGGGAACAGATGAGTCCCCATAGATAGTGTCAAAATGTTGACAGTGGATTTCGGTTCAGCCAAAATCCAGCCAACCTGAGGGGTTCTTTTAGGACTCAAACTATCTTCCAATTGAGCTAACAAAGATAAAGGGGAAAGGTAGAGGAAGAGTAACAAACATGCAGTATTTTTTAACGTGGTTCAGCCAAAATTAGGCAGCACTGGTTCTTATGTCCACGGTAGTATTTCATTAGTCTAGAGAAATTTTAGTAGAGTTATAGTACATGGATTTTGCTTTGTTTTTATAGTGATCTCCCTCCTCTTATTTATAGAGGCCGAGGAGGTTACGATTATAATTACATAATTTATATTTCTATTATATCAAAATAAATATACAAGATAGCCTGACTATTGCAAAATGGCTTCTACAGACTGGTGGCTGACTTCTAAAGTTTGCTTTCTACAGATGGGTCCTACATGCTACTTCTTGCAGACTGGTCCCACAAACTAAGTCTGAGAGGGTTGCTGCTTTGAGTTTACTCTCAGTGAGCCCTTAGCTGGGCAAGTTGCGATGTTCATGAGCTGGGATTGTTTAGGTCGTTGTTGACCTTTGGTCAACGAGGATGAACTTTGTGAGCTCGCCTTTAGTACTGTGAGCTCGCACATAGCAAGTTACTGATTATTCGATCGGGTCTTGTCCCTTAGTGAGCTGAGACTTCTGCCTCGTTTTGTGCTCGTGTGGCTAGCGATCTAGTGAGCTTGGCTCTTTGTAGAACCAGAAATTAGTCATAACATGACACATGTTATGGTTGGAGTATATAAGTATTTCTTCCAGAACAAACCAAAAAGAGAAAAAAAGATGTGACCAATCCACCACTAGGGTAAACACTCTAAAATTTTGTGCTTGTTTAGTATAATGATTAAAATCCTCAATAATCAGTTATTAGTGAAATAATTGATTATAGCATTTTTAGAGATGTTCGGTTATAGTTTTATAATATTTAAATAATCAATTATAGATAATAAGCCCAATTAAACAAAAAAAAATACTTTGAGTAGCTTTTTTTTATTAGGCTTATTAGGCTTATAGAAAAAAAACATTTATATTTGTACCCATATTATCCTCATTTTTCTCTCTCTTCTTTTATTGTCTTTTTTAGTAATTTAATGCTAAAAGTGATTTTTCTATACATCATGTAAATAAGAATAGATTATGTATAACAAGTTATGAAAAGGTGTTACCAAATATAAAATTGACTATATCAATAATCAATTATGTTTATAATTAATTATTTCATCGCTTTATCAAACTAGCCCTTTATTGTTTCCGCTATTGTCCACACCATACCATAACGCCATCTTAAAAGATGATAGCATCTTTTATTTTAGGACTAAAATGATAGTTTGGAGTGGAACATACAAGGTAGGTGGTCATAGCTCATGTGTAAAACACATTAAAGTTTGACCTAGACTTTGTCATATAAGTACCTATTCTAAGAAACACAAACCAATCGTTCCAATAGAAAGTAATATGTGAAAACCATATCTATTGAGTCACATGTAGGCCTGAACACATGGAATGGTGCATTATTCATCCTTGACACTTGGATTTCTCAAGGTTGAATTTCTGAGCCTATATGTCAGAAGTTGGCCTTATGAACAAGTTTAACAAACAAATATGCTCATTTTGACACGAAACTTGGTGGAAAAATCAAGCATGATATGGAGGTCCTGTGGCATAAATTTAGGAGCAACTGATCTATGTATTATTTTTTCATTTTTCTCCCTTTTTAGGAGGTATTACATAATTTTGTCTAAGGTAACTTATCTAGTGCGAGTAGATAAGCACATGACTATGACTTTTGGATTTTTAACTTTGCATTGATATAAGATGACACATAAAATCCTCTCTGAGCTATGAGAAAAGGCTTTATGTTAACTCATAAAAAATATACCTAGTCTTGTCATTAGGCCTTTGGCTCAGAATGCTCTTTAAAGGAGGAGTGCCTAGTGACCCTTGGTAGGACATTGTGGCACTAGTATAGGGGTTGGAATATGTCGCTTGGTGCCTTCCCTACATAATCAAGACTATGTAA
The DNA here is from genome assembly GCA_026873985.1 of Saraca asoca. Lineage (NCBI taxonomy): Eukaryota > Viridiplantae > Streptophyta > Magnoliopsida > Fabales > Fabaceae > Saraca > Saraca asoca. Next base: position 4,399 of record JANHAO010019930.1, read on the forward strand.
TGAGGCTTATTATAAATGAAGGAAGTAGTTCCTCTTCGATTTATATTATCCTTTCTTTTTATCTGCTTTTGGTCTTATTTATTCACATTTGTCCCATTGCATGGGTTGCATCATTGTTGTCTTTTTATGTGTGTTGGTTGCCTACGTGCCATGCTTACTTGCTTATGGTTGCCCCAATTATGCTGTGATTATATGTTTGACCTACTATTTCCAAAACTTGGGTGTGTATTTATCAATTGGCTAACTTATTCCTTAGGTGACGAGTGTCTAAGCATCACATGTCCTGACTATTGAATTATCGATGTTATGCTTATGAATATACCAATAATGCCAAAAGGGATAACTAATTCTAAAAGCTTTAAAGCTAATGAGATTGCACTTAGGAACTTTGACGGAGTAGGTGATGCTGTGAGAAACTTGCAATTCGATAAGATTCCTGAACTCTTCTAAAAGGCCTAAGATTAGGATTTTCTTGAGTAATGAGTCAAGACTCTCGAATCAAATAAGGGGTTCGAAGCCTTAGGGAGTCGTAACAACTTTCAAGTTGGTGAGCAACTTGCTACTATTGAGAACAACGAAAGGAAACTAAGGAATGTTATCTAGGACCTTGCCAACGAGGTGAATGATGTTGTAGTGGCTCTTTGGATTGAGATGGGCAACTTGGCAGTCGCTGTGAAAGTCATAATGTTGGCCATAGGGAATAATCTGCAAGAGGGTGGTGCCTCACAGTAAAGTGGGAAAGTGAAAGTCCTTGAACCTAGGCCACATTTAAGAGAAAGAGATGTCCAAAAGCTTGAAAATTTCATATTTGATATAAATCAATACTTCCAAGCTTTGGGCATAGATTCAGAGGACTTTAAGCTGAATAGGGCCACCATGTTCCTCACAAACTATGCCATGGTCTGGTGAAGTTAAAACAAGAACTTAAAGTTCTCTTTTATCTCGAGAATGTAGACTATTTGGCAAGGCACAAACTAAGAGAGATAAGACAGAAAAGCATAGTCCAAGACAATATGAAGAAGTTCACAACTATTATGTTGGATATCCGTGACATGATTGAGAAGGATAAGCTCTTCTACTTTGTTAATGGTTTCTCGCGAGAGCTACCATAGAACACCAAAGGAGGAGTGTCTAAAGCCTCATAGAAGTAGCAAACATATTAGAGTGCTTGTTCGACTACGACATTAGGTTCCCTTCTAGCATGAAGTTGTAGGGTGGTGCCTCACATTCTATTAGTGGAAATGGTGACCATTCGAGCAAGGGTGCAAGTCCAAGAGTGGAGGAGGGGCAATGGATCATCTTCTCAATCCCAATGTTTAGCTTCATCTCAGGTCTCTAATAATAATGGGAAGTCAAAGACCTTGTCTTGTTTCTTATGTTGTATGCCTCACAAGGTAGTAGAATGCCCATAAAAATCTACCTTGAATGCTCTACAAGCCAAACTCCAAGAGAAGAGCAAGGAAGCTACCATGGACTATCAAAGATTCTAATGATGAGGATGATCCTTATGCTAAGATGTGAGAAATCAAGTTCCTATAGCCCCTCAAGTAGCAATAAAACAATATGGAATGGTAAGCCTTAATTGGGCCATTGTAACATCCCAAATTTTCTAAAATAAATTTTGATAACAAAATGACTTTTCAAAAAATCTAAAAAGGGTAACTTTGAAAATATGAGAATTTGAAACTATAATTTTGAGATATGAAGTGTTCAGACATAGTGGAAAAAGATTTTATGAATGATAGGAGTCTTTAAAAAGTGGAAGTTCTCAATTTGGATTTTCATGGAGCAAAATTTATGTTTTTAGGATTTAATATTTAGAAAAATCTTAAAAAGATCAAAACTAGGGCAACAAGTGCCTTGCAAGTGTAAAGTTATACTCACTACAAAGGTAATTAATTTAACTAATTTGTGTCAAAATTTCATGGCCACTGGCGATCGGTGAGCATGTCAATTTTAGACTTTAAGTGAAGAAATTGGCAAAGTCACCAAATAAGAAAAATTATAAAAACTTGTTAAGGAAAAAGTCAAAGGTAGTTGACTTAAATTTTCTTTTTCAATTTTGCCCCTTAAAAGTTAGTTCCCTTTCTCTCTTTTAAGCCATTTCCAATTGCAAAACATATAGCCCATTAGCTTCTTCTCTGAACCTAAAGCTTCTCTCTCTACAAGCTCTCTTTCCCACTTTAGGTAATCTTTCATCCTTTCATGATAATTTCTTAAATTATTACAATGGATTCCTTTCTTCTTCTTCTTCTTCTTCTTCTTCTTCACTTTGATATCAAAATCTTGTTGATTCATGGAGTAAAAGTTGAGTTATGAATTTTTGAAATATATTATCACTATTCACTTTACTATTCGACCCATGAATTAATCTAATTTTTTTGGTGTTTTAAAGCTTGAATCTAAAGATATAGCTTGTGTTATATGCATTTTTCAGATGGGCTGGCAAAAGGCCCAACTGATAGAGGCCCAACCCGTAGAAGGAAGCCATTCTCAACCAAGGCTAGGTAAGCATGTAAATCGAGAAAGAGCCAGTCTGCAGGTACTAATTGATGGAGAGCCTGCAAGAGCAGAATTACAGGCTTAACCTTTATGTATATAGGGCTCTGTGTAATAGGGACAAGGAGAGGAACTCATTGAGAGAGAGAGGACCCATTGTTGAAGGGAGAGTTTTGAGAGCAGAGAGCCATGGAGCTCACTAGAGAGAAATTCCTATAAAAATACTGTATACTATAAACATTTTCCCAGCAATAACATTATCCATGGACGTAGGGTCTGATACTGTCGGGATTTGGCTGAACCACGTTAAAAAATCTCTGTGTTTGCTGTGTCTTCTTCTTCTCTGATTTCTACACCAGGTTACAGTTTGGGGTTCACCAAATCATCCCCGTTGGCTGAGATATGGTCCCTCCGTAAGAACTAAATTTCATCGTTAATATTTTGGCATAGTCTGTGGGGACTCCACCTGCATCCTGGTTAATTTCTACTGTGATGGTTGACCTACTTAAATCTCACCATACGTAAGCTACTATTCCTCTAGTTAGACTGAACCAGCTCTTACTTCCATCAGAGAGTAGTGCGTAAACCAGTAGACTGCCATGCTCCTCGGCTAACCTCCCTTCCTTTTCCAGCAAATCATTCAACTTTGGATTGCCTTGCTTGTCACTCAACTAGTTACTGCCACCCACATTCTCTAACCATAGCAGTCGTTTATGGGAACCTATGATGGTAACGTGAAGTCGAGCTCACAGTGTTTAGTGATTTGGTTTGAAAATAAGCTCACACTCTGGTTATGCTCGATGTCATTATGCATTAAGATGCTTTGGCAATAGACTTACCCTCTGCCCCTATGACACAGCAATATGAACTTGGAGATGAACTCATGCATAACCATGTAGAATATGCTTCAACAGCACACTTACGTGGTAAGGAGGTCTTTTGACGAGTTTGGCTATGCAGTAGCTCGTGAGGTGATGAGCTCACATCCAACTATAGCTTTCTTCGATGCCAAGCTCGCAGGCACCCAGCAACAGTTTGAAGCTCGCGTGATGACGGACTCCAGCTTGGCCATGTAGCAGCTTGCGAGGTGACGAGCTCACAGCCACCCAGCAACAGTTCGAAGCTCGCGTGATGATGGGCTTATGACTAACTACGATCTGTTTTGACATCAAGCTCATAGCATGCTCTAGTTCATCTTCCGTAGCCAGCAGTAACTCGATACAATGCCAAGCTTGCAATAGCGACCTATTATGGCTCACTTCAAAAAATGAGCTCACAGCTACCATGAATTGAGGAGGGGTTCGACGTGGACCAGCAGCATACTCCCTTGCAGCCATGCAGTGATCATATGGTGGCTAGCTTCCACGCCAATCGTGCAGTGTCAAGTTACAATAGAGGGCTCGTGTAGCGATTATGTAGTAACTCAGTTCACGATCATCCTATGCGGTCATGCTAACATTCGGGTTTAACATTAAACCAGCAACAGAGCTCATCCGAAAGGCAATGCAGAAACCTGACGAGCTCATGCAATACTATGTAGCTCTCGGGTTTGATGACCTCCAGCCAAGGCAAAGCAGCGTTGGAGATCATCCCTTCGAATTTGGCGGGCTTAATACTAAGCCGAATAGAAACCCAGAGTGGGGGGCTTGTCATTCCAGCTCCAACAATATTATAGCTCACATTTGAACAAGCGAAGTTATCATTCCTTATCTGCTTGAGGGAGTTGGATATAATTTCTTATCCCAGCATTAAATATTTTATTACAGCTGGTTTTCTACTATCTCTTTCAGAGCTAAAGTTGCACTATTGGGTGCCCAGGTAGGTCACACAGATGCGCCAATAAACACCCAAACTTATGCCAGCCAAGGCATCCTTACTCGATGATCGAGGTACGCCTGGTTGGGTCCAAGAGGATAACACCCCAAGGTGATTGCCAAAATGGGACAATACCTCAAGGGAACAAGATCTCCAAACAAGGCATCTTTCTAAGGCAAAACTATGTCCGGGTCGAACTCCATTGGGAACCCCACTGTCATTCCAAACACCCTGCTCATCATGCATCTGAGCGACCTCCTTGGTCATTCAATATGACATATATTTTTGAAATCATGATTTTCTAGTGGAAAAGCCCATTTTTGCTGAATCATATGATTTATTAATATTTGCCACTGAAGTCGATTGACTCATCAGACATTCATTCTACTTAAATCTTTTAAACTGTGATTTGCAGGAATTTATCACAGCATGGCATATCGAGCTTTTGCTAGCAAAAATCTAACTCTCAGTTCGTAAAGCACACTGCGAGTTGAAGGGCTTATGTTATATGCATTTTTTGGATGGGCTGGCAAAAGGCCTAGCTGATGGAGGCCTAACCCGTAGAAGGAAGCCATTTTCAGCCAAGGCTAGCTGAGCATGCAAACCAAGGAAGAGCCAGTCTATAGGTGCTAATTGATGGAGAGCCTGTAAGAGCAGAATTACAGGCTTAGCCTTTATGTATGTAAGGCTCTGTGTAATAGGGACAAGGAGAGGAACTCATTGAGAGAGAGAAGACCCATCATTGAAGGGAGAGTTCTGAGAGTAGAGAGCCACGGAGCCCACTAGAGAGAAATTCTTGTAAAAATACTGTATACTATAAACATTTTCCCAGCAATAACATTATCCATGGACGTAGGGTCCAGTACCACCCAGATTTGGCTGAACCACGTTAAAAAATCTTTGCGTCTACTGTGTGTTCTTCTTCTTCTTCCTCTGATTTCTACACCAGGTTGCAGTTTAGGATTCACCGAATCATCCCCATTGGCTAAGATTCGGTCCCTCCGTACGAACCAAATTTCTTCGTCAACAGCTTGTTTTTAGTAAATAAAACCATTATCTAATCATATATGATTAGTTGAAGAGGAAAAAAAATCCTTGGAAAAATATGAAAGCTAATAAGCTATTCTTTTATGTTCTTGAAGAATACTGAAGATCTTAGTGAGATCTGTTTAATATATTTGTTCCAGCTGCTAAAGTGAGTAATCCTTACCATTCTCATGAATTATGATGAGCTTTTACTTATGATTTGTTGATTAGTTGATGCAAATGGATAAGATGATTTTATAGTGATTGTGTAGCCAAATTTAAGGTTGAATGGATCTATTGAGGTGTTGTTTGGTTTGCTATGGAAATAGCTAAGTAATAAGCTTATTCAAACTTTCAAAATATGTTGAAATAAAGATTTTTAGTTGGAGGTTAAATACAATGTTGCTTCCTTATTTTTCTATTATTTTCATGTAAAATCTACTTGTGCAAGTTGAATTGTAACTTTTTGAACTAAATCCATGATCATGCTTGCAAAAACCTAACACTTTTGTTCTTATGATTTGTTATGGGTGTTTTTTGGAACCATACAAATGAGTTGGTAAACGCCTAATGGACAGGCCTAACTAATAAAGGCCTAGCTCAACTAGGATTGAGATCATTGGAGTAAAGCATCAGGTTACCTAATGTGAGCTTAAGATCACCAATCAACAAAGGTTAGAGCAACTACCTCAGGTTGTTATAGACAAGGTCTAGCCCACAGATCGAAGCATGCTCACTATGGTTAAACCCAAGGAGGGATCAACTTGCATGAATCCACTTATAGATGTCAACTTGTAGGAATCAACTTGCAACTAGTTCATTATTTTTTCCCTTTTTGAATAATGTTAAGATTGTACACCCCAACAACTACAAATAGGGGTTGAGATCATTGTATAAAGGAGAGGATTCCCAAAGAAAAATAGATACTCTGAAAAAATAGAGAAGAAAAAACCTACTGAGTTGATTGCTCTATAAAATATATAAAGATCAAACACCCAATAGATACAAAAACTCTGCCAAAATAAACAGAGAAAATACTATAACCATGGATGTAGGCATTGCACCCAGCTAAACTACGTTAAAAACTTTTGGTGTCTCTCTGTATTTTCTCTCTCTCCTTATTTCTCTCTCTTTTACACTCTCAGTTTGTAGTTTAGGGTTTTCAACTTGGGCTGATTGAATTCACACATCAATATGATTTAACTTGAATTTTGAACTAAATTTGTATGATTTGAATTGATATTTCTTATTCTGTTATTTGATTCAAATTGTAATTTGAATTGTTTTTGAATTTAGAATTCTTGAAAGTTTTCAAATTTTGGTGAGCAAGCTTGCATTTTCAACTGAATTTCTCCAATTCTACTCGAATTTCTTTAACGATTTTGATTCGAACTTCAAACTCAATTTTACTTATGATTCTAATCACACCTCTAAAATTTCTTCACTCTTTTCAATTCAAATTTCTTTCTCTTTAAAAACTATTATATTTCTTTGAGTTTAAACTTACATGAGATACAATTAAGTTGAATAAAGTAGATGAGAAGTCTTGAATGAGTGATTTCCAAGTTAATTCTAATTAACCTAGTAATTGTTCATACTCTAATGATATGGAAGCAATGTGGATGGTTATAAAGATAGTGGGATGGAGATTGTGTATTTGAAATAGTAATGAAATGATGGTCTATGGAAAATTATGCTATTGAAATACTTGAAAATTCCCCATGAAACATGGGATGACATGTGATGAATGACTGAGATTGTGGAAATGCAATTACTATGAATGGTATATTGTATAAGGTTTGAGAACATATACAAGATATTGAATAATATGTGATGATCATTGTTAGAATTATAATCATTATAAGTGATTATATAGTGTAAAGCTTGCCTATGTATATGAGACATGGTATAATATACAATGTTATGAATGATATGAGAATGATGGGTTATGGTGGGAAATAATGAACTAGATCCTAGATCTACACATTTCAAATGGCGGAGGGGTATAAGGTAGTGCTGAAGGCATAAGGTGGGGTTTGTGCAAGTTATGGCTGGATCGGAGTAACAAGGAGGTTTACATTGGTTTTCTTTATTATGTTGTTTACTAGAATTCTTATTTCGAATACTTTAGAATATGATAAAATATGACTTGATTATGTGCCATGGTTATTAACAACTTAATTATGTGACATGACAATATAATTTGAAATCATATAAAGACTGATTATAGTGAAATGCTAGAACATATTATGGTACTATGATTTGAACTTATAATGATTAATGAAGATGGTTTGAGGTCATGAGAAAATCATGGTTCTTTTCTAGTGTGATAATGCATATGACCCTGGATGGATAGACTATTCTAATCTATCATATGATAGCAGTTCTGGCCAATTTTAGTAGTAGCAAATTTATGAGCCTTATCCTGATGCATATGACTTTGGATGGATGGATTACTCTAATCTGCAATATGATAGCAATTCTGGTCAATATCAATAGATTTATCAACTAATTATATAAGACCCTACAATAGCTATTCAATCTGAGCTTACATTAGAGGAGTTGATACAACAATTGGCAACCAATACCATTCAATTTCAGTAAAGAAGAGAGGCCACAATGCAGAACTTGGAAATTCAAATTGGACAATTGGCTTCCTCACTAAGTCAGTTGTAAACACAAGGTCCTGGCCAGATCTTGCAAGATGAGCCAACTGACCCCCAACCAGTAAAACATGAGGCTAAGACTAGTGCAAACTAGATGGATTTATTTGCTAAATCAGTTGAGGACACTTATGATGAGCTTCATGCTGAATTTCCTAGTTCGATTAAGTTTAATGATTCTGTCTCTTCCCAAACAATTAACAATCCTTTAGAAAAGCATATGGTTTCTTAATTAGATGTCATTGATATGCATGATGATGAATTTCCTGATCCGGTTAAGTTTGGTATGCATGTTGATGATGTGTATAATGATATGCTAGTTGAATTTCCTGAAATTATAGATTCATAAATGTTAATTGTTCTAGATATTCTATTTTTGGTTGTGATAAGAATAGCATGTGTGCTACATGTGCTGAAATTTTTGCATATATGACAAGTGAGCCTGCATGTTTTGAAAATTCTGCACATTTGGGATATAGTGTTGCATGTTTTGAGTTCCTTGATTCCTTAGGAAATAATGATGCTATTTTGAAAGAAATTGTTCAACTTTCAAGTGATGTTGCAGTCCTTTCAATAGAATCCATTCCTTCAATGTAGCAGCCACCAAGACTTTCATCCAATGGGAACCAAGAGCAAGC
>JANHAO010019931.1:0-13029 GCA_026873985.1 Saraca asoca
ATCAAGTTGCATTGCATTAGGCATCTTAGCTTACTTTTCTAAAAGAATGATAAGTAAAAAGTAAATTCATTTGAGATGATATGAGGATAGAGAAGGGCAAATTTGTTTTGCAGTACTAGTAGTTCTTTGCAGAGTTTTTTTTCCAAGTACGCTTCATTACAAGTTCAAAGAATTTTTAGTGAATTTTTGTGAAAAAATTATAATTTTTATAAAAAAATATTTTAGTCTTCAACTAATTTTTTAGACAAAAATTAAAAGGAAAAAAAAAACATTGTCATTTGTTGGAAATTTCCATAAATAATAATTAATGAAATTTTAGTTTAGTGAAATTCTTCTAGAAGGCCAAGTCTTTTTGTCTTTTAGATGAATTCGTGCGCGATCGACAACATCACTGCCATTTGCCACCAAAGCATGCACAAATTCCTCTCCCTTGCTGCTCAGTACCTGTCTTCCCCGTCGTGATCATCCACCACAAATTTGCCAGTTGGATATATACGTCAAAGTTCAATCCAGTTTTAAGATTTTTAAATTAGCTTGTTGACTAATTAAATAAATAAACTGAAACTTGATTCATTTACCGGCTTAAAATTTTTTTTAAATTTATTTATTTATTAAACAAATGAGTTCAAATTTTGATTAATGTATAACTCGTTTAGTCACAAATTTTCTTTTTAAACAGAAAACAAATTATATGATATCATAGGTTATATAGGTAATAAAAATAATATATAATTATAGCGTAATGTTGAACAAATAAATATGCATTTTATATATAACATTATATTTATATATGTAATGTATAACGATACTTAAAATTATATTTCTAATTATTATTATATGAACGAACTGTTCACGAATTAAATGAGTCAAGTTATAAAATTCTCAGGTTCAGTTTGTTTATTAATCAAATTTAATTTTATGTTTAAATCTATTTATTTATTAAATAAATTAATTTAAGCCGAACTCTTGTACAAGTTAGATTCAAATAACTCACAAATAGCTTGTTTACTTACACCGGCCACCATGCACCACTACTTTCTGTTGGGAAAAATATCCTAACTGCAAACAAAATAGTATTAGGCAATTAAAATAATCAAAGTAGTACAATAATAAACAAACTCTAAGGGAAAAAAATTATAAATGAGAAGAGATCCACTACATCATCAAAATTACTAGATAATGTGTATGAAAGTTTTCAATCATGACCCCACAACTTCCTAATTACTATCCTTACATCTCTCCTAAACCTCTAAAAGGATCCCACATACTTATAACATCATTTTTCTCATATCTCAAACTTTAACCAATATAAATATTTATAGCCAAATATTTTATTGACAAGCACTTACAATCCCACTCTGATACAAAAACTTAACTTGAATAAGAATATAACTTCCAATAGGAAACTAACAATAATTGATAATAATTAGAATTTGGGTTAAACTCAAAAATCTCCACCTTGACACAAATTCCACAATCCTCAATAATCTTCATGCTTCATCTATTGTCAAACATAACCATTCATTAGGTGCCAACCATGAAAGTTTACAATCATTGTGATTTCTTTAAAAAAAAATATGCAGCAACCATCTTTCTTTGAAGTATCTCCATCTCAATCAAGCATCACAAGTTTTACTGGACTCTATTCACGATCTCTTCTTCTGCAGACATCTCCATCATCTGTAGCAACACCAAACCTTGTGTACGCTCTAATGAACTCAATCTTAAAAAAACTTTCCTCATCTGCAAGCATCTCTATCATCTGTAAGAATATAAAACCTCACGAACACTCTCATGAACCATATCTTCAAAACACACACATAGTAGGTGCTCTTCATAACTAACAATGATATCTTCACAAATCTTCTTCTCTAAGTATACACACAATATAGGTATTCTCCTCCTTCCTTAGCACTGGTATCTTTCCCAAGTTTTCATCTCTATCATCAACCACAACTCTCTCATTCTTGCCCAAGCTGAGACATCTACCTCTACAGCATTACCATTCATCATCATCATCATTATCACTCATATGAATCAAACAAGTTACCACCACTACATCATTCATCATCCTTAACTCACATGCATAATCAAACCAGTTTTACAACATCACCTTTCATCATGCTCAATTCTTATGCAACATCAAAAAAAGAAAAAAGCTCTTACTATCTCGAATCATGACTCTCATGCAGGACCAAACCCACTTTGATACCACTTGTTAGGAAAAATTATCTCACTCCCAACAACCTAGCATCAGGCAATCAAAATAATTAAAGTAGTTTAATAATAACCAAGCAATTTAATATGGAAAACGCAAACTCTAGAGGAAAACCACAGAAGAGAAGTGATCCACTATATCATCAAGATTACATGATAGTATGTGTCAAAGTTCTTGACCATAATGTAATACCTTAAAAGGAAAATGAAAAAAAAAAGGGAAAATAGAAAAATATTTTAGAGGGATTGAAGTGAAGTTTTTAATATATTCATTGGGGTCATAATGTAATTTTTTCTTTTTCTACGAGGACCTTTTTAAAGACATTGCTGGGTCAACAGGGTCAAACTGTAAATTGCCCCATTTTATTTTATATTATATTTTTCCCCAGTTTGGCTTTTTTCTTCTTGTGACCAGCTTCCTTCAACTGAACCCTCCCATGCTCTACATCCTCTACTCTGATGCCAAGCTTCATGCATCTGTTGCCGTCTAGCCACATCCGATCACTGCCTTCCTCCCTTTCTCCTCTCTGGCATCTCCCCTACAACAAACCAGCTCAGCAGCTCCCCTTTCCTTCTCTTCTGGTGTGTTTTGGCCAGTGTCTGAATTGGCTTGCCAGTGGCATTTTAGCTCATGTTGAGCTATCCACTTGCCCATTAGACTCTGGTAAGCCTTCCTAAGACAAAAAATTTATTTTATAGTAAGTGTACATCAAGTTTTCAAGAAGTTCATGCTTGAAATCCTCACCTTTCAAAGTTGAAGAAAGTTGAATTTTTCTTGTTGATTTGCTTCAGTAAGACTCCCATTAAAGAACCAAGCACACCATTAGCTGAATATCCAAGTAGGTGGTTATGCTACTTAATTTTGAAGTTTCAGCTTAGATATTAAAGTCCAATGTTAGTGTAAGATAGGTGTGCTTATTGATTTTAATGCCAATTATACCTAACTAGGTTAAGTAACTCAAATTTCCAAGTTGGCACCTTGAGGGAAAATTTGATCATTTAAGGAATCTCTAAGGTGAGTAGATGATCCTACTTTTTTTGATAAATCCCATTTGCAATATGAAATAATTTTGTGATATGGAATATTATGATTTTTGAATAATGGGATTATGATGTTAACTTGTTTTGAAAGTTTAACTATAAGTTATATATATATATATATATATATGAAAATGATTTGTTGTGATGAAATTATGCTTTTTACCTTAATTTATGCTATTAGAACTAGTAATTTTATTTTACTATATGATGAATAAATATGAAAATAATTTAGCATATTTATGCTTTTTGTAACGATTATTGTTTAGAAGAGCAATGATTTCATGTTATTGTGATACGGGAATGTTAACCTTTTTGAAACTTATGCCACGTGGAATGTTTCATGATATGTTGGGATTATTGATATGAATGGAATATCTCTTATTTATGGAAAGACCTGGTAGCATAGTATATTTCAAATGACTTAATGTTTTGACATATGTAATCCATTGGAAATTCATTGAAAATCCTCAAGTGCAGTTGTAAGTAGAATATGTGTTGGAGCAAATAAAGGGGAGACATGTGAACATAAAGATATATGAATATCCGATAGGTGTGTTTGGATGGATTATGGCAATGTTTATTAGGTATGGTTACTATTAGGAATTGTCCTTTGGATTCCAATTGTTTTTGAATCAAAGAACAACTATTGAGCATTTTGCTACTTGAGTGTTAATAAATTTTAGAAAGCTTTATTGAATTTCTCCTATATTTATGCCATGATAAATATTTTTCATAATATCACACTTTGTTGCTCATTTCATTTTTGTTGAACACCATTTTAATTAGTTAACTTTCTTGATGGAAGAAAGTTTCCAAACTTATTTTGAAACTATGGCTTTTGAACGAGGTAAGCTTATTTTCGTGACTATATATATATATATATATATTATTCTTTGGATTTCAAATATGAATTGTAAATAAAGTTTTAGTTTCTATGGGATTATTAGCTCACTGAATTTCTATAAAACTCATCCCATTTTTCTCCATATTTTTCAAAGCCCAAGGCTACCCCTGCTATTCCTCTACATCACACTGGTTCAGGATCTACTCATTGATCAAGTAGATCACCTTCTGCAGGGTTTAAAGGTATATTAATGGTGAAAGCCTTGGCAGTTGGTAGAGTTATGTTTGCATGTATTTTGATTGATGAGTGCCCAATAGGATTTAGATTTGTGTTTTCTGGGCTGTTGTGATTTTGTATTGTTGTACATGATGTGTTGGGCATGGGGCCTTGTTTGTTGTAAAGGCCTTGAGCCCAAGTGTCCAAAAAATAGAGGAAACTCTACCGGATTTTTGGTAAAATTTGATATGTGAATATTTGGTTATGTATCAATGTAATTGTGAGTCTTTGTTATGTTAGGTTAATCAGGAATGATTTTGCATTGTGAGGCTTGTAGGGGTTTCTTGATAGTAACCTTCTACGCTTGTCACATTCCATGGATCAGGCGTGACAAAGTTGGTATGAAAGCATGGTCTAGGGTTTAGGTACATGATTAGGAGTCTCAAACTACCAAGATGGGATAGGCATACCAAATCCATGTTAGTGCACCCGGTAGCACAACCCATGAATAAGGAAATGTCGATGCTCACACTATAAATATGTTGAAAAATCTCTGCAATTTCTAAATCTTTCATTTCTACTCATTTATGTATTTGAACCTTGTCAAGATAAATCTTCTTGTTAGATATTAGGAAGGTGATATTGAATGCTGCTGATAATTATTATAAAAGTGGTCCTCTTTTGGCAAACCAGAAGAGAAACTCTTTGAGGCAAGGAAAGTATAGGAAAATCAAATATTTTTCATCAATGATAAAAGGAGCCAAATCTAATTTTGATAAGATTGGCTAGTCGTGCAAGGATCATAGATTATGCATGTCAATGAGTGCATATGCAGTTAGGCAAGGTAATGATGTAGATGATATAGACATACCTAATAGGATATAGATTTTTTAGGAAATTGTGAGATCTTTCCAACTAGATGTGTAAATACGTAGTTCAATATCACTTTTCTAGTCATGAGAAGCTTCAAGATTTAGTCCTAAGCCTGACATAATCTTGCTAAGGTATGATCCAACATACTAGGCAATAAAATTGCATTTCGAAGATCATGCTTTGAGATATGGAAATCTAATTATTATGCTTAATTTAATTAAGATTGTTGAAAAATGACCTCAAGAAAGGATGTTGAGGTGTGAATTTACACATGTTGTTAGGTGTCTAAACCAAATTCTACCTAAAGAAAACCATCTTAAATTTGTTCATTAGGACTTCCACAAGCTTTCAAAGAGTATGCCAATGTTTTGGTAATTTTAGGTGCGATGGCTAGTGAAGCACATGATTTAATTGGTTTTTACTATAATGGTAAACTTAACATCATAACGAGGGCTAACAAAATCACTTGAGCTAGCATTAGAAGGGATTCTTCCCTAAGATATTTGAGTTTTAATTCTGGGAATCATGCAAGGATTGGAAATAGTAGTGAAATTCTTAATTCTGTAGATAATTAGGATAAAGAGACAGGTATTGGGCAACAAAGCAGCAAAGATATTTGTGTACCACATTTTCAGAGTGGAGTTCTATGTACCAATTGCATTGATTATTTGGACCGCATAAATGTAGTCTAGTATGCTCATGGTCTTCAGGCTTTAGGATGTCAACTCCATGTGATGGGCTTAACCAATGTTTCAGAAATGGATCTTGATAGTAGTATTGATGCTACCCTAATGGACATAGATCAGGGTATGAGAAATACTCTTGCCCAACAACACAGTGGTTCTACAGATCACAATGTCGTGGTTCCTAACAGGTAGGGAAAATGAAAGTAACAATCCAATCAAGAGAGTTTTTGACATCTATAAAGTGATACTACAGCAATACTTACATTGATGGGGGGAAAAACAAGATGCAATAAACTTATTTTTAGGTTACTTCCAACCATAAGTAGGGAAAACTGCTCTTCGGGAGCTAGATTTAGATTACTATGTCCATGTACCTAGAGTTGGGGATAATCTTATCCCTCGTAAGTTTTCTAAACTTGATCTTAAGCCTTTTGGTAGAGCTAAATAACCCTCTAATCCCTTTCTAGCTTGTAAAGAAGACTTGTCACGTATAAAACTGACTTCATTTGACAAGTTAATAAAAAAGAAGTGTAGTAGAATTAAGAATGTGAGACTTTGCAGTGAACCAAATCCAAGACTAGGTGGTAATGCTGGAAACAGTGATGTTACACTTGATGCAACTAAGATATAGCTGAAAAGTATAAATTGGCTTATTGGCTAGAGAAAGTATGAAGAAGGTGCTATTGCAAAAGTTACCTCTTATAAAACTAACAATGGTGTATCACAAGTAGAAAGAAAGGTCGCAAATCCAAGGTCATGGTTTACTGTTAGAGACTAGGGAGGCCAGTGATTACATTTGTAATGTTGGACTCTAAAGGAGAATTGGTTGATATGTTGCATGCTAGATCATTTTCATTACAATCTCAAAATATGAATAACTAGCCATGTAGGAATAATAACCTACAATGTGTTCTTAAAATTTCTTAGTAATCATCAATTACATGTTATTGTTCTATGAGCTACTAATGCAACATGTATGCAGTTGAGGGAAGACATAACAGAGATTATTTCTATATTGGCAAATGAAAAATTTTCAAAATGACATTGAAGGGATAAAACCATTGCCAACAGTGGTTTTAGGAAAGGAAGGCTTACCTTGCATTTATAAAGATGCAAAAATTTCTAAGGACCAGCTTCCCAGACACCAAGGCATTGTCAAGAGATTAAGTTGTGGAAATGGTTCCATTAAGGAGATTAAGTTGTGGAAGCTTACTTCGTTAGAGTAATTTCTAACAAGTGATCAAAAATTTGAGATACTTGAATGGGTCATGGTAAATGTTACCAACTAAGTTGTTATAGGCATAAAATTAGCCATTAGTTATGATTGGATTTTTGCTCCTTTACTATTTGTTTCTAGCCTTGGATCCTGGAAAGCTGATGTTGTGTGTATTAAAGGTACACTTGGAGACTATAGGTGTGGAAAGGAGAGATCATGTATATATATATATATATATAAGTTTTTGGAAATAGCTTGTGAAGTGACTAAAGAATGTTTGATTTTCCTTAAGTAACCTATGACAATGAGTACATGTGTAGTGAGATAGGAAATTATAATACCAAATGATGGACTAGATAGGTAGTATTATCTAAGTAGACATGGTAGAATGCTTTAAGTGGTCAAAAATTTCTGGGTAAGTAGTCAAATAGAGTTATACGTATAGGTTGAAAGCTTGGGTTTGATTAAGATTTAGTCAAAATATTGAATGTTGGTGACTAGTCAAATTCCTTTCTACTAGGAAGCATGTGATGTCTTGCTTCAAAAGTTATAGCCATCATTTCTTGGTGTTATTAGAGGTATTGAAGGTAGTAAATCCAACTAGTGGTCATGAAAGGAATTTCTTTTAGTTTAGCCTTTAATGTGAGTGAGTAAAGATGTCACATTCTACACCCTTGAAAGATGATCAATGCTCTAGTGATTAAAATAGGCTTGAATCCATAGTATGCCATATCTTGTCTTAATTGAAATATTTGAATGAGAATAGATTAGCATTATACCACATATGATATATGTAAGTATAAAGGTATATAGGTATATGTGGTTGTTTGAATCTTGGAAATTTTCTATGTGCTTGTAAGTGTTTGAATATGAAATGAGTATTGTAGACGGCCTATGTACTTTTGAGGAAATAGCACTACTTTTATGATGACGTTATATGCTACTTGGATATGGTATTTTGAGTTAGTCAAGATAGGTTAAGGGTTATATGAGAATTATGTTATGTGTGAATTATGTGTCAGGTTGAAATTTATAATTATGGGAGTATAGCTTTGCTCAAAAAGGTTGAATTTAGGAAGATGCCATGTGTGAACACTAGTGTACATATGGTGACATTGTCTTATTTAGTTGTGAATGAGTATTGCACTTATGAGTTAATATGGTTAACCCATTGTAACATAAGTAGTGACATGTGATTATAAAACTTTCAAGTGTAGGAAATTAGAGTTGAGCAGATGTCCTAACTAAGACCCTAATCCTATATTAGATTGTTACTTGAATGTGATAAATATGAGTTCATTCTTTTGATTTAGCATGGAAAACTCAGGAAAGAATCAGGAAAGGCTTGCCCCCAGCATTATGTTTCTCAATGTTCTGGTCTTTTCATACTTTTAGAGGAAAGGAAAGATGTTCCTATTAAAAATGTTACTGTTTTAGATCATAATGGTCAACTAGTGGAAAGTCATCTAAGTAAATCTTAAAGTTTCAGAAAGGTTGTTCATAATGGCAGGAAACTTTAGATCTTAGGTAGGAGTTTAGGACTACCATCCCTAATAAGGCAAGTTTTCAGAAATCAATGAATTCTCACTAGCAACTCTTGGTTGATGGTTCCCCCTCTGATACTATTAAAAGTAGTGATATCTGGGAACCATCTGATGGTACCTTTCAGAGAAAAATCCATGTTTCTTGGAGCAAGATCAAGAGAAGCCTTGAAAGCGCTATATGAAATGACCTATCATTTCTTGGTCATTCATTGATATGATGGATTATATATTATTGGTTAGGGTGAGTGGTGAGATTTGGTAAAAAAGAGAAAATTAGAAAACTCAGCTTTAAAGAGTATCCTTCTATGAAGATCTTGTAGGAAAATCATGGTAAAGAAGAGATGACATGGAACTTAAGTCTCTTATGATGGATAAATACCCTTATAGGTTAGAGTGATTTGTTGGTATGGACCTTCACTTCTCATGATTTGGACCCTTATTCTCAATAGATATTTTAATACTTTGTCTGACCCTATATAACTATGTTTCTAGAATTTGAGAATGAATTTTTTGTAAGAGGGAAGAGTTTGTAATACCTAAAAGGAAAATAAAAAAAAAGGAAAATAGAAAAATATTTCAGAGGGACCAAAGTGAAGCTTTTAAAATATTTGTTAGGGTAATAATGTAATTTTTCCTTTTTTAAGAGGACCTTTTTGAAGACATTGCTAGGTCAATGGGGTCAAACTACAAATTACCCAATTTCATTTTATGTTATATTTTTCCCTAGTGTGGCTTTCTTCTTCATGTGACCAACTTCCTTCAGCCGAACCCTCCCCTACTCTGCATCCTCTACTCCAATGCCGAGCTTTAGGAGTTTGTTGCTGTCCGGCTACATTCGGCCATCGCCTTCCTCCCTTTCTCCTCTCTGGTGTCTCCCTTACAATGAACCAGTTCAGCAAGTCTCCTTTCGTCTTCTTCTAGTATGTTTCAGCTAGCGCCCAAATCGGCTTGCCGGCGAGATTTTAGCTCACGCTAAGCTATCCACCGACCCATTAGACTCCAGTAAGCCTTCCTAAAATAAAAAAATTATTTTATAGTAAGCCTACATCAAGTTTTCAAGAAAATCTTGGTTGAAATCCTCACCTTTCAAAGTTGAAGTTGAATTTTTCTTGTTGATTTGCTTCAATAAGACTCCCATCAAAAAACCAAGCACACCGACATCAAATTTTTGAGTTTCAGCTGAATATCCAAGTAGGTGGTTCTACTACTTGATTTTGAAGTTTCAGCTTAGATATTAAAGTTCAATGTTAGTGTAAGATAGATGTTCTTAGTTAGAAAATTTTAAATTTAAGTTCAAGTATTGATTTTAATGCTGATTATACCCAACTGGGTTGAGTGACTCGAATTTCCAAGTTGGCTGATTTAGAACCCTAAGGGAAAATTTGATCACTTAAGGAGTCTCTAAGATGAGTAGATAATCCTACTTCTTTTAATAAATCCCATTTGAAATATGAAATAATTTTATGATATGGATTATTATGATTTTTCAATAATGGGATTATGATGTTAACTTGTTTTGAAAGTTTAACTGTATGTTATATATACATATGAAAATGATTTAGCGTGATGAAATTATGCATTTTATCTTGATTTACATTATTAGAACTTGTGATTTCATTTTATTATATGATGAATAAATATGAAAATGATTTAGCTTATTTATGCTTTTTGTAACGATTATTGTTTACAGGAGCAACGATTTCATATTATTGTGACATGGAAATGATAACCTTTTTGAAACTTATGCTACCTGGAATGTTTGATGATATGATCATATTATTGATATTATGATATGAATACGATGTCTCTTATTTATGGAAAGACCTGGTAGCATAGTGTATTTCAAATGATTTGATTTTTTGAAACTTAGAATCCATTGGAAATTCATTGGAAACCCTCAAGTGCACTTGTGATTAGAATATGTGCTGGAGCAAATAAGGGGGAGACATGTGAACATATGAATATATGAATATCTGATAGGCGTGTTTGGATGGATTATGGCAATTTTTATTAGGTATAGTTACTATTAGGAATTGTCCTTTGGATTCCAATTGTATTTGAATGAAAGAGCAATTATTAAGTATTTTGCTACTTGAGTATCGATAAATTTTAGAAAGCCTTATTGAATTTCTCCTATGTTTATGCCATGAAGAATATTTTTCATAGTATTACACTTTGTTGCTCATTTTATTTTTGTTGAATACCATGTTTTAATTACTTAACTCTCTTGATGGATGAAAGTTTCCAAACCTATTTTGAAACTATAGCTTTCGAACAGGTAAGCTTATCTTCATGACTATATACATGTTTTATTCTTTGGATTTTGAATATGAATTGTAAATGAAGTTTTGGTTTTCTATGGGATTAGTAGCTCACTAAGTTTCTATGAAACTCACCCTATTTTTCTGCATGTTTTTCAGAGCTCAAGATTACCCCCACTACTCCTCTACATCACACTAGTTCAAGATTTGCTAATTGATCAAGTAGATTACCTTCTGTAAAGTTTAAAGGTATATTAATGGCGAAAACCTTGTCAATTGGAAGAGTTGTGTTTGCATTTATTTTAATTGATAAGTGCCCAATAGGTTTAGATTTGTGTTTTCTAAGCCGTTGTTAATTTGTATTGTTGTACAAGATGTGTTGGGCATGTGACCTTTATTTGTTGTAAAGGCCTTGAGCCCAAGTGTCAAAAAAATAGAGGAAACTCTACCAGATTTGAATATTTGGTTATGTACCAATGTAATTGTGGGTCTTTGATACGATAGGTTAATCATGAATGATTTGCATTGTGAGGCATGTAGGGTGTTTCCTGATGGTGACCTTCTACGTCGGTCACATTTCATGAATTGGGCCGTGACACATAACCTCACAACTTCCTAACCACTATCCTACATCTCTCCCAAATTTCTATAAGAATTCCCAAATAACCCTATCGGCACTTACAACATTATCTCTCTCATATCTCAAACCTTAATCAATGCAAATAGTTATAGTCCAAATATTTGATTGAAAAGTACTCACAATCCTACTCTAACACAAAAACTTAACTTGAATAAGAAGATAATTTACAATAATTGATAACGATTAGAATTTGAATCAAACTCAATGCTTTCCCCCACCAACATCCCACATGTATTATTTTATATGCTTTTAATTTTAGATTGGGAATGGATAATTGATTTTGAGATGAGATAATTCATTTTGAATGTAATTATTTATTGTTAATCTATTTTGAAGGGATTGATTTTGGGTGAATCTATTCTTGTTTGGCAACACTATTTTATAACCAATTATAATAATCTATTCTTGTTTAAAAGATATTTTTTTTAAGAAATATTTTTTAATATTAATTTAATAGAAACAATAAACATTACTGCCAGAATCTTGATATAGTACATCTAACTTTTACTTTTATTGGAATTATTGGCATATGGTTAATTATAAAGGATTTTCAAATTGTAATTGAATAATAAGTTAAAAAAAGTTCATAATCCATTATTGAATATATAATTGATTATAAGGTATTTAATCTTCAAACCAAACACACAAAACAAGAATTCCTGGGCTTTCTGGTGTATGAACCAATTAAGATCATTGCAATATTTGTAGGAACTCATTCAAAATCTATAAATTATGCTTCAAATCTCAACTTTATAACAAGAATAATATGACCAAAGTGGTTATAAAATAAAAAAAAATTAAATTTATTTTTTTTAATAGAAAAAACATAGATTTGATCATATATTACTTGTCGAATCATTTTCCTGTCACTTAGGATGTCAATTTGTGTGTTGACAAGAAATTTCTGATAGAAAAACAAAAGAAATTATGGTTGTGAGTGAGTTTGTGTACTTTCTAAAAGTTAGGGAATAAAATTATTTAAAAAAATTTAATAGACAACAATGAAATTAGTATGAAATATAGAAGATTAAATTTTCATTTTGATCTAATTTAAATTAGATTTTAGCTTTGGTGTAGTTAAATAATAATTTGTGAATTATTTCCCTTTTCTTGTGGCAAAAGGCAAACTGAGGATAACATATTGTTGGTTACCAACATGAACTGCCAGAATTTAACGGATTTTGAACTTGCAACTATGAAGAATTACATGTCTTCACTAGATCCCCTTTGTAACTTCATGAACCAATTTTAAAGTATGATTTTCTTATGTATCATTATTATTTTTAGGTTAAATTATTATATTATCCTTTATAATTTTACTCAATTTTTAATTAGGTGCTTATAAAATAATATTACATGCAGGAGTAGTATAGTTGTGCCTCAGGATAAAATTTGATGATTTTTCTTTGTTGACATTTTGTTAACCTTAAAGAGTTTCTAACCCCAAAAGAGCTTTCATTAGTTTTGGATATTGAAAAACAACTGAAAAGT
>JANHAO010019932.1:0-13044 GCA_026873985.1 Saraca asoca
TTTCAATTAGTCACTCAGGGATCAAGAAACATAAATTGAATTATTAAGAGGATGACACATTCCATGCCTCAAGTTCAATCTGGATTTTCGAAGAAGAGGGACTAAGATACATGGAATATTGGTCACTGTTTAGGTATGTCGAATCATAGACATTCTTTTTAGTTGGGTGGTAGTGATGTATTGCTAGATACCGCTCATTGTCTTTGAAACTAAAATTAGATTAATTTTGGTAACATTGCCAACGTAATAAGAACCTATAGGGTCACACGCAAAGAGTAAGTAAAAATTGGAATTAATGTAATACAATTAGGATTCTTAATTAGATTAAGAGATCCTTAGAATATAGTCCAGTATAATATAATATTGGATTATATTATAATATTATATTATTTAATATTAAAGTAATACTATATTTCTCTTAGGCTTTATTAAGGTTATATTAGATTGGGCTTAATTATTGACATTAGTTAGACTAAGTTAATAACTTAATCCTAAAAGCCTTTCCATACTTTCTATTGGACTAGGACTCTCAGTTAGGCTAGGGTTGCAACTTTTAGTTAGACTAGACCTAGGTCTTTTCTCACTAAACCCTCAAGCTATAAATATAACATTTAGGGATTAGTGAGGTAGCAGAAAAAAATGGTTTTTGAGAAAATGATTGAGAGCTCCCAGAAAAATAGAGAGATAGGCATCACCTAGCAGAGGCGCAGTGAGAGAGGCTATTCCATCCAACAAATTAGAGTTTTGTCATCCTTATGTGTGGATACCATGGAGACATAGATTTGTCAATCTATGATGGTGATTTCTGCAGCAATCCACAACATTGCATCCAACCGAAACATCATAAGAGACAAAAATTCAGCAATCTATGTTGCTGATTTCTGCATCAAACCGCATCACCATAAGGTATGATCTTAATCAACTAATTTAAGTTTTGCACAAGGATCCCGGGTGGGTTTCAAAAATTTTAATAGGCTTCATAAATCCTCCTTTAAAAGCTTCCCAAATTCCACTTTTATTTATATCTCAACATGCATGTGGAATTGCCTTGGATGTTGCTTCACACATTTTCTAATAGCTTTGATTGCTAGGTGATGAGAAACTAATCCATAGCTTAGTCCTGTCATTTTATGATATTCCAAATCGAAGATATCTTTAAATTCTTTAAAAAACAAGATTAATTTTTCTCATTCCTGTGGGGTTAATTCTCGGGTAATCATTGTAGTCCTCTTTGCACCTTCTTCTCCCAAGTTGATAACTTATAATGCATTACCTAATTGTTTATGGTGGTCTTGCATTGTCTATGGCACTTTTTTTAGCTCTTCTTCCATCAAATGTGGCTTAACTTTGGGAAGAATTAGGATTGGAGGACAAAGAGGGCAAACAACTAGCAATTCTTTTCTATTTTCAAGAGGAATAAGGTCTAGGTGACATTGTGGGTCAGTAATCAATGGTTCTTCTCGATCTTTAGGAGGAATAGGGTTAGGGGGCATGGGGGGCATGTATTCAATGGTTCTTCTCCCCTAGGGCCCTTCTCTTGTCAAAAGTAATATATAGTCTTTCCCTCAGGGTTTCTAGATCAAAAGACAATAGGGGTTGAATTGGTTAACTCCTCCATTTTGTGCTTCTTGAGCAGTGAAACTTCCCCTGTCATGTCTTCCAAAGTTTCATTTAGCTGACTTTTGACTATTGACTTTTCAACTCCTTCGATTAGTGTAAAGAGACTCTCTATTAAAGATGTTTCTTTATCTTGATTTTTGTCTTTCAGTTTTTTATGTTAATTATCACCCCCTATGGCTACTTTATGGAACTAGTATTAGGCTCTAATAATTCATCAAATAGTATAACTTTTGTGAAATGGGCTTCATCCTAACCAAATGGACCCTATGAAACAAAAAGCTCAATATTTTTCCCAATGAAGTTAGCTTTAACACATTGATGAAAAGTGGAGGATATGCAATTGTGTTCATGAAGCCATGGTCCTCTCAAAAGGACATGATAACATGAGCTCCCTTCATTCATACAAAACTTATTGAATGTCTTGATTAAGCCTATCCCTAGGGTAACATGCACATGTTTGATTGTTTTGATGGGTGAATCTTCAAAAGTATTTAGAATGGTTGGGCCCGTACAATTCACTTCTCATGAAAGTTAATGGCCCAAAATAAGGACATTAGAATTATGTTCACCATTGACCTATTATCAACCAAAACCCCTCTTATCTTCCTTCTCTCTATTGTGATTTCCAAATAAACTAGTCTATTATGGCCATGTAGAATAATTGGTGGCTAGACTCTTCAAAAATTATCACCACATTATAGGGATAAGATACCTTACTAGGATTATTGTCTACTGAGCATTAGCTTCCTCCCTTAGATAAAAAAATTTTCATAACTTCTAGAAAGGCTTAATACTTCCCTTCTTCATCAAAATTTATCAAGTCAAAGATCAAACAAAAGTTGGTAATTTGATAAAAACATGGGCCATTGAGGCATCAATGGCCTTCACTATTTCCTCTTTAGTTACATTATTGTCAGGCTCTTCTCTGATTGGGTAAAACAAGTACGACATCATGTTTACATTACGCATTGAAATAGAAAAAATAGAAAAATAATTCAAAAAATATTAAAAATTGAAAATCATAGAATATGATGAAATTTGGCAAAAAGAGGGGGCTCACAGTAGCCGTGAGTCTTGATTAGAAAAACCCAAAAATGGTGACCTACCAAATTTGAGCTTTTAATTCCATAGAAAATAAATGGGAAAAACTAGGTAAAATTAGGGAAGAAATAGGGGAAAAGGATTGAAATTAAAGCCTAACACTAATGTTGATGTCCTAATACTATAAATAACTAAAAACATACAAAAACAAATTAGCCAAAGCCTACCAACAATGCCAATATTTAATGGTTGAACTCTCAAAGCTAGTAGTTAGAGTGAGTCAGTCCATCTCCACAGAAATTGGTGAATATCTTTAATGTGTTCTTAGCCAAAAGGTGGGGGTAGGATAGCTAATTACCAATGAGAATTTAAAACAAACACTTCAAATGCATGAAAAATAGAATCAAAATTAAGGGAAGATTTAATAAAGAAAAGCTCAACCTAAGGAAATTTTGCTACCAATTCAATGACTGATCCTTAACACTCTTAGTTTATCCCCACTTTGTCCACTTAGCTAAGGTATTAATTAAGCCTAGCACTAAGTCAATCCTTGTCAACTTCACCCTAAAATAATCAACCAAGCCTAATACTTAATTGATACTCTTTGCTAAGTCAGTTGAAACCAAACACTTTAATCAACTTATCAGTAATAGTAAACACTAAAATCACTAAGTCTAGTTAATTGAATTACCCAATAGCAACCCAATTAGCGACCCCTAATTCCCGAGGAATATTGAATTGCCCCAGCAACTCATCCACATCCTATTGCTACTTCATAACCAAAGTGCCATAAATAATTGGATTTGTATATGGGAATTTAGCTAGCATAAAATCGCTATGAACAATTGATCGATTGGCCATTTTAATCAATTACTCATAGAAGTTATAAATAATAGAAATAGAGAATCAAAAGAATCAAATTAGAAATAAATGAACAATCAAAACAAGTTTTACAATCACACAAGAATTAGATGAAAATTTCCCTTAGATTGAACTAGAATTTAGTTACATATCAAGAGTAAAATAAATTACAAAAAAGGAAGAAAAGAATAAACCTATTGACGTTGGATTTTGGTAATGGTCCAAACTCCAGCCAACAAGGGGATTCTAACAGGATCTCTAGCCTATAACTGGTTCGGATGAAATAGAATAGCAAAATAGATAGAAACGAAGGGAAGAGTAGAGAAGAAGGAGGCACCAATTGAACGTGGTTCGGCCAAATCCAGACATTCCCAGACCCCACGTCCATGGTAGCGTGTTATTAATACAATGTATACAATATAACGATGCTCTATCTCTCTTTTGACAGAGTTGCAATATGGAATCCATCTCTCCCCCCTTTCAAAAGGGCTCTTTCCTCATATTTAAAGAAGGAAGGAGGCTATAAAGGTAATTACATATGCATTAAATCTATTACATCAGCCTTGAATGTACAAGATAGGATATACAGACTAAATCTCCTTTTTTCAGTGCCTGTAGATTGTCCTCTACAGATGGGCCCTGCTCGACCATTGGAGTTGGATATAACTTAATCCTCTTTCAGAGAGCTTTCAGGTCACAAGCTATGTTTTGTTTTTCGGGCCTTTTAGTTCGTGTGTCTATTCTTCAGAATGGGGGTAGTTTGCTATTTCTAGCGCATGAGCTTGATCTGATGAGGTCACCATATGATGCGTCCTGATGGTAAGGTACTCCGAAGGCTCTTCGAACTAGCCCCTTTGTCATTTTCAAGTCGCTCACGGTCCTTCTTGGGTCAGACCAATTTCCACATACAACATAAGCCCCCCCAACTCGTAGCTCTCTCTATGAGCTGGGAGTTGAAACTCTTTGATTTCTGAATTGTCAGCTTCTTCCCAAGATTGTCATTTTATCTGCACTAGGCCACGTCCCCCGTGTCGCGTGTCTAGCGGCTATTGCTGAGTCAACTTAGCTTTTTCTGAGGCCATTAATGATGGTGATTAGGGTAATGATTCCAAATCCTTCGATAGAGACATCCCTGGCTCTATATAAGGAAGACACAATCCCTTCTGCTTTTTTACTCAAGCCATGGAGTTTCCTGATAGACCACCACCGTTCTTGGCATTTTGGCTTTCTTCATAGGCATGTATGGTCTGCTACATATGTAACTTGGAAGACTTATCTTCCCCAATAATATGGAAGGATCTCACATGGATCCCAGACTGCGCCCTTTCAACTCTGCCGTGAGGCAATTGTTCGGTCGACTAAGCTCTTGGGGCTTCCTAGTGTGCTTCCTTCAAGAGGAGCAGGTGGTCAAAGATGGAGGGATGTAGCACTACTGCTGATTGTGCAATGGAATAAGAAAGTTATGGTGCATGGTCCCTAATAAACTGAGGCGCAGCTCCTCGAGGCCAACCCTTCTTCTTAGTCATAGGTCTTTTAATGAATAAAATTACTTTTCTGCAATTTTGCCTGTTGTTGCCATTTTCTTTAGCAAACGTTCTAGTTTGAACCATCTGAGTGATCTGCACATAGGATGGCATGAGTTGTAAATGATCTCATGCTCGAGCCAATCCTGTGGCCAAGTAAATAGATAAGTTAAAATGTATGGGAATAAGTTCGCATGAGAGTTGCAAATCTAATAAGTGAGCGATCTCATGCTCGGGCCAATCTCGTGGCCAAATATATAGGTGCGCATGGGAGCTATGACTTAATTGAGTTCACATTAGAGCTATGAATCTAATAAGTGATCGATCCCGCACTCGAGTAGATCTTATGGCCAAATAGATAGGTGCGCATGAGAGTTGTGACTTAATTGAGTTCACATGAGAGCTGCGAATCAAATAAGTGAGCGATCTCATGCTCGGGCTGATCTCGTGGCCAAATAAAGGGTGATCGATCTTGTGCCCAAAGGGGTGGCCGATCTTATGGCTAGGTGATCATGTGCCCAAATAAAAAGGTGATCAATCTTGTGGTCAGGGCAATCTTGTGCCCATAGGGGTGGCCGATCTTGTGGCCGAGGCGATCTTGTGCCCAAATAAAAAGCTGATCGATCTTGTGGTTGGGGCAATCTTGTGACCAAATATGTGAGTTTCTTTTAAGCGTCTCCATGACTCAATGAGCCCGCAGTTTAACTGGCTAAGTGCTCATCAATTCTTCTCCAGACTGGGCTCCAAGGGGGCCTTAACTGGATGAAGGATCACAATTGTCATGAAGTACAAAGTCTCTCATAAGGTTTGTGAGATGTTAACTGCATGTGAACTGTAGATTTGTTAGCACTATTAGAAGAAAACTTAATATCAGTAGTTGTATTCAAAATGTTCATACAATTTACAAAATAAGTACAAGAGTTCAAAAGATTGTCCTGATAGAAGGGGATTGCTTTTGTTCGATGTTGGGCTGGGATGGTCCATGTTGTTACCTAGAAGGTTGCATAACGTAATCATGCAAATGAACTATTTTGATGAGATCCTCGATAGCATCTCACAGTGCCCAGCATTCTGAAGTGATGTGCCCGAACTCGTTGTGGTATGTACAGAATTTTCCCCGATTACGTCTAGACTTGCTGGGAGTCTTCAAGGGCGAAGGCTTTCCGAAGTCTTCCTTGTCCCTTTCCATTGCAAAGATCTTGTCTTGGGTGTCTGATAAGATGCTATAAGTTCTGTGGCAAGTTTGGGGTAGGAGTCATTCATCTTTGCTCTTTTTGGCAAGTTGACACTCAGGGTTGTCATTTCCATTCCCACAGTAATTTCTTTTCATGTTCAGAGCTGAACTACTCATTATGGCTTTTTATGAGCTGAAAGTCTCATTCCATCTGACTTGTTTCACGACCCACTCGTAGAAGTCACCCAAGTTGCCAACTGGGGACTTGAACAACTTTCTGTCCTTGCGGAGTCCCGTTAAGATGGTAGCTAAAACAGCCTCATCCGAGAGCTTCTCAACATTATTGATTTCATGCCTAAAGCGAGCAATGCAATCTTTCAGTGCTTCTTGCTTGCCCTAGAAGATAGTAGTGAGGTGGCATAGGGATGCAAGCTGCTTCCACAGCGCTTGGTACTGATTAACAAACCTTTCTTAACATTCTTCCTAACTACTTATGCTGCGATTGGGAGGCTCTTGAACCACATTCGAGGAACTTCACCCAAGGTAGCAAGGAAGATATGACATCTGATTGAGAGGCTACAAGCTTGTAGATCCATCTGGATGTTGAAGAAGTCTAGGTGGCTATGCGGGTCACTGTCTCTGTCATACAGCGGGATGGCCAAAACTTTAAGCTTGCATGGAAGGGGTTCCTCCGTGATCTTTCTAGACAAAGGGGCTCACTCCTCAAAGTGACCTTGGTCATTTCGAGCTTGAGGTTGCTCTTCCAAATGCTTGACTCTTTGAAGGAGGCCTTCCACCATGACATCCAAGCCCCCCAGTCCTTGGCCAGGGACTCAATGGTTTAGTTCGTTGTCCTAACTGTATGGATGGCGACATGAAGTCTGCTCCCAGTTAGCTTCACTGGAACATTCAACCTTAGGTACAACGGTTTCAGCTCACACTTGTACATTTTAGTCCTGCGTCTGCACCAACATCGTGACTATTTTGGCTAGCTCTCCCATCATGCTCTTAAGTTTTTCTTGGTGTTGAAGCCAAGTCTATGGTCCGTCGACGCTATTAGTAGTGAGAACTGACTGTACCGAGCTGGTTGGAGGGATACCAGTAATTGCTCTGACGATGGGAGCAATGGACGAGTCTATTATTGAGACATGACCATCTGAAGTGTGACGTTGTGCATTTGAGGCTCTAGTGGCTCTTCCCTTAGCCATTGCAATAGGAATGAACCTGGATAGGTGAGATCTCCACGGACGGTGCCAAAATGTTGACGTTAAATTTTGGTAATGGTCTAAACTCCGGCCAACAAGGGGATTCTAATGGGATCTCTAGCCTACAACCAGTTTGGATGAAATAGAACAGCAAAACAAATAGAAACGAAGGGAAGAGCAGAGAAGAAGGAGGCACCAATTTAACATGGTTCAGCCAAATCCGGACAATCCCGGACCCTACGTCCACGGTAGCTTATTATTAATACAATGTCTACAATATAACGTTGCTCTATCTCTATTTTGACAGAGTTTCAGTGTAGAATCTATCTCTCCCCCCTTTCGAAGGGGTTCCTTCCTCATATTTAAAGAGGGAAGGAGGCTATAAAGATAATTACATATGCAGTAAATCTATTACATCAGCATTTAATGTACAAGATAGGATATACAGACTAAATCTCCTTTTTTTGATGTCTGCAGATTGTCCTCTGTAGACGAGCCTTGCTCGATCGTTGGAGCTGGATATAAGTCCCCTTTCGATGAGCTTTCAGCTCGCAGGCCATGTTTCACTTGTTGGGCCTTTTAGTCTGCGTGCCTGTTCTTCAGAAAAGGGGGAGTTTGCTATTTCTCACACATGAGCTTGATCTGATAAGGTCGCCATGCGATGCACCCTGACTGTAAGGTACTCCGGAGGTTCTTCGAGATGGTCCCTTTGTCATTTTCAAGTCGCTCGTGGTCCTTCTTGGGTCAGACCAATTTCCACATACAATAAAACCTATTTAGACAAATGGAATCTTGCCCTAGCAGAGCTCCTCCTCTCCAAAATTTAGAGACAATACAAAAATGATCTAAAATTTCCTACACTAAAGGGTCAGCTATCTATTTATAAGTTTAGTACAATCGCTCTATAAGGATCCGAGAGGGCCTCTTTAGACAAGAAAATATTTAAAAGAAGTATAGCTCTATCACTTAGCTTCCTAATGGCCTTAACCTTCCATTGAAATTTGGTCTCTTGTTCATGTTATGGGCTAAAAACCAAGACAAACTTTTTGAGAAGTCCAACTCGTTACAAATTCAATGGCTTAATTTCACAACCATGTAATCAAATCAAAATAGTGTAGTTTGCCCTCAATTCCCTCACAATAGATGTTAGAGTGGATTTTAGCTATCCTATGGGCTTACGTTTGCACCAAAATGACTTTTAGAGCTCCGCTTATGATGAAAAGACTAGGTTAGGCTCTGGATAGCAACATTGCACTTTGCTCTGAATTTTAGGTACTATTTCACATCCAAAACGTCAGAGCTAGGCCTTGGGTTCATCATGATTGTTAGCCTAGGTTACCCTAGCTACACATATTTCTTGGTTTTGATGTTGAAAGGTAATTTTAATTAAATCTTTTACATTACAATTTGATATTATACTTCACTCTTTATTTCCATTTATTTTGCAAGTTTCAAAGTATATACATTTGTGTTTGAAGAAGATCAACATTAGAAATTAGGAATTATTTTATCTTTATAGGATCTCTTATAAATGAATTTCAAATGAAGTTTGATTCAAACAATATTTTCAAAATGAGGTAGAAACTCCACTTGAAGAAAGTACAAATTTTATAAAAAATTCTTTTACACATTATGAATCGATTTATACATTGATTCATTTTTGAAAACCTATGTAAATCAATTCACACATCAATTCATGAAGAACAGTTTCCAAAATTTTTAAACCAAATGTTAGGATTTTTCTCTGAATCAATTTAGTAATCAATTCACCAACTGAAAAATAGTTATTCTGTTACAAGTCATTATAATAGTTATAAAAACCTAACTACCTTTTGATCTACATAACAACTACATGATTTTCTCTCATCTTCAAGTGTGAAAATCTCTGATCAAAGAGCTACACCTGATTTCTCTCTACCTCACAACAATTCTAAGATCTAATCAAAGTTTTTAAATCAAAGTTATATCGAGTTCATCTTAGTTATTTGAGATTTGTTTCTCAAATCCACCTCTGGTATTGTATCTACTATTTTACCCCATTCTTTATATTATTTCTTTAAGGTTTCTAGGTTTTTAGAAATCTTCTTTAGGTTTGCAAGAGCCTGTCATAATTCTTATGTTTATTTTTAGGTTTAGAAGAGCTTGTTCTGTAATTTTTCTTAGTTAGCAAGATTTCTATAATTCTTGTGTACTTGTTGTAAACTAGCATTTCAGGAGCCTGATAATCTTGATGGTTTTTTTGAGTTGAAGTGGTAATCTGGTTGAATATTATCTAAGTGGAGTAGACTTGAACTGTGGCTTCAACTCAAGTTGAACCACTTTAACAACTTGTGTCTCTTGGCTTTTCTTCTACAACATTCTTAATCTTGATACATAAATATTATTTTTACTATTTTCATATAACACTGATTAATTGTCTATAGCACCTCTCAAAACAAGACAATAAATTATAGTTTTATTCAATACAAAAGAAGAATTTGTTTCATATAAAGGAGTATACACATTCCCCAAAAGGAATAAGGGCAAGATTCGTGTTTTCCACATTTTATTTTCTAATTTACTGGGACCTGACAGTTAGTATCAAAGCTTTGGCTGTTGATACTCCTTTAATAAAAATATGGATTCAAACTTGAATATTTTCTTTGATTGCCTATCTCTAAATCACCCACCTACTTTTGATGCTGAGAATTTTGCATTCTAGAAATTTAAAATCAAGGTTTTTATAGAAGCTTTAGATAAGGATATGCTAGAAATTCTTGAAGTTGGTTATGATTGTTCTGAGATAGCTATTAATGGAATCCTTAAGCTAAAATCCAAAATGATATGGATTGATGAAAAAGAAAGAAAATATTTTCTTGCCTCCAAATTAAAATGGATCATTGTTAGTATATTGTCTACTAATGAATTTCCAAGAATTTTAGAATGCAAAATAGGAAAAGAAATTTTAGATATTTTTGAGACTACCTACAGTTCCAGATCTAAAGATGAGTGCAAAAGAAAAGAGCAACATGTCTGATGGCCATGCATAATGAAAATTTACAAGTTTTGTAGTATCCTTTTTCTTTCTATAATTCCTATGTGAGTAACTCTAATAGCAATTCAAGTAATCAAATAGATGTGATGATTTTGGTGATCCATTTGAAGAGATTTATGAAGCACTAACCAAAGCCAATAAGGAGATAAGGAAATTAAAAAGTCAAAATGAGAATTTGATTAAAAAGATAATGAAAACTGAAAAAGAAAATGTTGACTTAAATATTCTGGTTGAAAAATTAGTTAGTGAGAACAAAGTATATGAGCACTATGACTCTTATAAGCTAGAGATAGAGAGATTGAATAAGATGTTACAAGGCTTTGCTGAGAGTAATGAAAAATTGAATGGCATGCTTGAAAATCAAAGAAATTTACAAAATAAAAATCGTCTAGGATATAGACAACAACAACTAAAATGATCTAAAAGATGGAACCTTGCCTATATCACCTACCATTATTGTAATCACAAGGGCCACCATATTAGATATTATCCATTTAGGAATGGAACCTATTTTCTAAGGCCAAATGAGAAATTGGTATGACTACCAAAGTTATTAACTATTAAGAAAGTTTTTGCTTTACCTACTAACAAGTTTGGACCCAAAACATACTAGGTACTAGCCAGGTAAATTTGATTCTATTTTTGCAAGTCTGTGTGAGACAAAAGAAAGAGACTCATGATGTAGAATAAAAGTTTCACTCACCACAAGATAGACTTTGATAAACTTTCTAGAAACTTCAGTAAATTCTCTTATTTTTCATATTTGATTTGTATGTTGCAATTACTAACTTAAGCATCAGAGATGTTGCTAAGCTTGTTTTGTAGGTGCAAGAAGAGAATTTGAAACTTCAAGTGATTTGAGAAGCCATTTGGTTGTTTAAATAAAAATCCTTAGAAAAAAAACAAAAACCTTAGAAAAAATTGAATTTATGAACCCCCTAATCGATTCAGTAATTGATTCCAATTTATCCACTTTTTCATGAGTTTTTGAATCAATTCCATAATCAATTCACTTCTTGAATTTTGAATACTAAGAATCGATGCCTACATTGATTCACTTGATTTTATCAACCTTCGGGAAAACTCAAAATTTTCAAATTTTTTCTAAAAACTCCCAGAAGAATTGATTACCTAATTGATTTGTAGAATGTCAACTCATATACACACTGATGTCACAATCAATTCCCTTATGAATTTCAATGAACAAATTTAAACCAAAATCAATTCATTAGTGAACTTTTGCTCTCTCAATTGATTTAGCAATTGATTCAAGGTGTGATATCAAAAATATTCAAATCACGTTTCACCTCATTTCACTATGACCCTTTAGTGCCCCCTAGCCAAGTCTCTCAACTTCTTCCTCTTAAAATCACTAAAATCTTCCTTTTTAAACACTCTTTGACCAAAATTTTTGCTCAGAAACATTAGGAACATCATTTCTAACCTTTTTAACCAATTAATTTCATAAAAAATAGCCTAAATCAAAAAAACCCCAAATCAAATCCCAAACCCTAGATGCTAAAATTGCACTTCCTTCAAAAATCACATCACAATGATAAAAAGAATTAAGCTAGTAGCAAAATGCAAGGATAAATCACAAATGAAGACCGCACAATCAACTGAAGAAGAGTCATTCTTCTAGTCCTCAAATGAGTATGTTGCTTATCTATCCTTAGAACATAAAAAATTTGAACCCTTGAAATGTTTCAATGACCAATTGCTGAAAACAACTAATTTACTTGAATTGTTAGCTAAGTATAGGTTAGAAAAATTTTTGACTTTCAAAGGAACTTCCTACCCTAGACTTCTAAAAATGTTTTTTGCTAACCTAGATAATGTTAATGGTAAATTATCTTGTTATGTGACATAAACATATTGTGATTGATTTTGAATCTTTTTCAAATGAATTTGGTATAAACAATACAATGCCAAAGCTTATTGCCACATCCTTCCCTAATTACAGTAAGGAACTAGCTGTTAGAATGCTATTTCCCTACTCCACCTTAAAAGATGGTAGTGGGAAATTGTTAATAACTGGCTTGTCTCTTGAAGATAGGATTCTACACTATGCTCTATGCAAAATAATTGGGCTAAGGATCACCAATTTTACCCAAATTGTGGAAGATGATTTGTTTTTAATGTGGGTTATTAAAAATCAGCTTGATTTCAACATTCCATGTTTTATTTTAAAATATATGGGTGACTGTTATAAAAGAATAGATATAGGTTATCTTCTCTACAATATGATCTTGACACCATTTTTTACCAAATCAAAAATAAAACCTTCTGATGAAATTTTGTTTTCACCACCAAATGCAATCACAATGATTACTACATCCCATTTTCACAAGATGGGTTTTAAGGAAAATGATCAAGGGAAATGGACTAATGAAATGTTTAGGCCTACACAATCATCTGGACAAATCTTAAGCTTAGCCGGATTTTCTACTAAAACTAAAGTTAGATTAACTGAATTAATTGAAAGGATGCACAAGCACATAACTGATGTGCACAAACTTGTTGCACGTTTTAAAATAACCGCAAGCGTACGGCGTAGTTGTAGCTAGTACCGGCGAATACGGGTCG
>JANHAO010019933.1:0-13030 GCA_026873985.1 Saraca asoca
CTATTGTGATAAGAACAATACTAATTTATA
This sequence comes from Saraca asoca, assembly GCA_026873985.1. Taxonomy (NCBI): domain Eukaryota; kingdom Viridiplantae; phylum Streptophyta; class Magnoliopsida; order Fabales; family Fabaceae; genus Saraca; species Saraca asoca. Next base: position 31 of record JANHAO010019933.1, read on the forward strand.
ATAACTATATAAATATATAATCAAATTAAAATTAAAAAAAATTAAGTGTCAATGCTAGCGTTTTTTTCTACAAACGCTGAGATAGGTCAACTGTCACATGTATGTGTCAGGCAAAATTTACCTACGTTTTTTTTCATAATTCCCTGTGTTCATAATAAACGCTGGAAAAAGTACCTATACCAGCGTTTGTCAAACGCTGGAAAGAGTGCCTATGCCAGCGTTTGCAACAAACGCTGGCAAAAAAGGGATATGCCAGCGTTTGAAACCAAACGCTGGCAAAAAAATGATATGCCAGCGTTTGCCAAAAACGCTGCAAAAAAGTACCTATGCCAGCGTTTGCAACAAACGCTGATAAATCATGATCTATACCAGCGTTTGTAACAAATGCTACTATATTTTTCTCGACAAGAGCTGCGCCAGCATTTTGACAAATGCTGGTTGGAGGTAAAACTCTTATATGTTGTAGTGAATACATGATATTATGGAAAATATCCATCACAATGTGAAAATAAGAAAATATTCAATAAGTTTTATTAAATGTAATAATGCATATACAAAACAATCAACTTGAACCCCAATAGAAAAATTTCCAAAGGTAACTATACATCATAAATATAATTCCATCACACCACTCCAATCCATCCATCACTCTTGTATCCATCTATCATGCATGTATGATATTTTGTTTACAAGTGCACTTGAGGGTTATCAATAAATTTTTTAATAGATCCAATATCTCAAATCAATATTCTAAAAAATATCATGTAACATGAAAATACTATTTCGGGTAAGCAACATTTATCAAAACATACATAAATCTGTTCATACATCTTCATAATCATTCATCATATAGAAAAGTAGTATCATCAATTTCAATAATATGAAATAAGATGAAAATGCATAAATTTAGCACAGCAAACCATTTCATGTACACATACACATATAAATATACTTTTAAACCCATTTCAGCATATAGGAAAATTTCATTATCTAATTAAGAAAAGGATTAACAATATTTCATATAATTTGGCATCACAAGGAAGAGGAGAACCAGCTAGAGAAATTTTATACACAAGGCCAAATGGGGAAAATTACACTTTGGGCCCACGACTTTTCACCGACTTCAAATAGATCATTCTAGAAAAATAAGAAATTACAATCCGACCCCAACGTAAAATTAAGAATTTTCACTCCGGTCTCTCAGAATATATATATATATATATTGATGTATTACACTTATCTCAAACTTCAGTCTTATCTTATTACAATTGAGGCTTCAATTTTCGTAATTTAAGATTTTGATCTTTATCATTTTTTTTCAAAATCTAATTTAGATTATTTTTAATAAGCACTAAATCATATATGGTGATTTAAATTAAAAGTTGATATTGCACCAACATTATAACCTAAGAAATAAAATTAATCAAAATAAAAATTAAAGAATAAGGTTGATAATTTTATGATGAAAGAAAGGCTAAGATACTATACGTCTCTCTGCCACATCATCTTTACAATAAGATAAAACAACTTATTTGAAATTAAATTTTAACTTACCACAGCCACATGGTACAAGACATATTGTATAATGTGTTGCTCAGAAAATATGAATTCCTTTTATTTTTTATTTTGTTAAGGAAATCTGACTTGGATTTGAAATGTGGGACATTTAAGCTTTTGCTTAATTTATATTATGTTTCTCATATGATGTGTCGGAATATTAAACAAAAACGACTTTATTCATGGACCCCAAGACATAAACTGATACTGGTGAAAGAGAATCTCAATGATTTGTGGCGTTAAAATAAAGTTTTAGATGTTTAGAAGATGAAAGAATAATGGAATTTTAATTTATTGCGACAATAATACGTATAATTATGGCAAAGCATATATTATATGATGTGTGTAAATAACATCATTTGGGAAGGTTCAGATTTCCAAATTCAAGAACACAAATATAGAAGGATGCATGGAATTTCCAACAATAAGATCCCCTGAATTGGTGGAAATGTTTAATTTTTTTTTACTAAAATAGTGAAGTTGAAGAATTTTTTTTTTATTTTCTTTCACATATATATCATTTACATATTAGGCCATTAACTGATTTAATTTAGTGGGGTGAATTAAATTTGTTAAAAAAAAATAAATGAGGTGAGTGAAGCTGATTTAATTTGTTATAAAAATAAAACAATAATAGAAGAATTAATTTCTCAACGTTTTGATGGAAAATGATATTTTCTCTTTTCTTTTGCATTACGCAACTTGGAAACAAGAAGGAACAAAAGCTCCATGAGACAAAGGACTGAATTTCTTCAAAGTATATATTGCTTGCTAATCTAATCAATCTAATAAACTATTTTAGTGCATCTTAAACTAACCAATTTTAATTAACCTATTAAATTAGACCTTTTCAAACTCATAAACTCATTGGTTTTGCCACCCTAATTAATTTGTTATTTGGCTGATTTCACTTGGACTCTAAAGATACGTATATTCGTTCCTCTCGATCATTGAGATTATAATAAAAGAATTATTTTCACATTTTTTTAATCATTAATTTTTCTCGACAATAATATTACACTGTATAGGAATTAATTAAATTCTAAACATTGTCCATTTTAAAGTTTATTACAGTAAGATTATTGAAAAAGAAAGTTTAAAAAAAAGGAGCAAAGGGAAAATTAATATTCACGTTATCCTAACCAGCTAGAAGACAAATAATTGGTAGTTAAATAAGAAATAATAGCACTAAAGGTTCAGATAAAGGATCCTCGGAAACCAAGGAGGAAAGAAACAACAAAAATATATTTACACTTTCACAAAATAATTTTTTCACAAAATTCACTATTTGATTCAATCTATTTATGCTGGTAAAATTAATTTTATATCAATCTAAAATTAGTTATTATTTTATTAATAAATTTTAAAATTAATATAAAATATGTCTTTTAAATAAATATATTTAAAATAATTGATTGCATGTTAATTATGATTCAATTTTTTTCAAACTTTATTGATTGGTATACAAATATTACCGATTCATCTTAAATCTTCTCTTGTATGGAGTGAAGAAGTGAAGTGAAATCATTCAGGCATGTACGTATAATAAATAAGGATAATTTTGATATGCCATCTGGTTTTATCCAAGAGTAAGGAAACCCACTTCTTTTTAAGCTTCTTTCACACAAATATACACAGCAAGATTTACAGACTCAACCTATACTTACACGAAATACAAGTAGAATCAAAACCTGAAAAAAAAAAAAATGAAACAATTTCTTCATTTGATTTTGTACAAATTCAATTAATCTCAGGAATACTCTGAAGCACAGGCCTCCACTGCTTATGATGGCCATGATTTTCACTGTCACTTGCATTTATTAAACGAACCAGAACTTGTTCTGCAGACAAATTACCTCTTTGCTCCTTCTCCTGTTGCTGCTTGTTCTCCAGTCGTCCCAATAGCTCTTCCAGATCCTTCCTTGAAATCTTGATCTTAACCTTGCCATTGATATCAGAAGAAGCTCTCAGAGCAGCCACAATCCTCTCACTTCCTACGTTATTCCATGTATGGATGAGCTCGTGCCCTTCATCAAACACCTTGCTCTTTCTGCTGTGCTTTGACGTCAGAGAGCCCCAGTCTTCGCCGGCCCAGTCCACCGCCGACGACGTCTCCGATCGCATGCAAGAGTTTCCCATGTACTGATGAATCTGTTTATATCGGCTACCTAGCAATAAATCTCTCCTTGATATTCTCAGATATATACGAGGAAGATGCTTGCTTATGTATGTTTATGCTATATGGATATGATGAGGGAGATTTTTGAGGTGGGGAGGCTTTGATACTTATATCTGTGCCACAAGGGAAAGAGAAGGGGGTGTTTGGCTATTTGACTTTTGCTTAATTTCTTAATTAAGCAATTGGTATAACAAGTGTACAATTTGTATAGTTAAAAAAATTAAATTATAATTGAACAAAAATTATAAATTCATTTGTAATTTAAATTTTTAACAACAGTGAGATGCAATTGTAAATAAATAGAATGTAAGAAACATATATTTAAATGGAAGACTGGATCTGGTCTTGGATGCTGAAGGGGAAGGCTTTGTTGACCAAATAAGATCTGCATAGGCCGCGTAGGACCAGATAAGACCAACATATATTAAAAAAATACCAATTAAGTAAGGTATGTGTGAAATGGCAGAGGTAGAGAGCATCTTTGAGAGTAGGGCAAGTGTGTGTGAACACGGATAAAGAAAAGGAATCTTAGACTAATTTGCATGATTTGATTCTGTTTCACCTGTACGTTCACGTCTGCAAGAAGAATGCTTAGGTGTCATCCTCTCAAATTTTCATGCCTTAACAGGTAATAAAAATTAATTATTACTATAATATGTCAAATTAAGTAAAGTAATTAACTTTTTTTTATATTAAGTAAGCATAGACATCTCAGTTTTTTTATGTCAAATACTAACCTTGTTTGAAATCATATATAAAAAGTAAATTTTAATTTATTAAAAATCATATATAAAATTATTTATAAATCTAATTTTTTTTATTTGGAAGGAGGGTACGTACAAAGATTAACAGCACCACGCCTAGTTGTTGACAAGTGATTGTCTAATTTGATTTTTTTTTTGGAAGGAAAATATGAATTGGTGAATTTTGGAAAGAGAAGAGAAGAGAGAATTCAATTACGCACCAAAACTTACTTTGCTTGTCAACTTGAGTATATATCATTGGTAAGCATAAAAATGATGGAACCAATTAACAACCTAGAGAAACAGCCATGTGGTTCCATCATCTTAGGCCCATAGAAACACAGATATTATTCAGATTCAACTTTGCTGATGCATGCACTTAAAATTAAATAATAATAATAATTAATAAAAAAAAAAAAAAAATATGCGTGCATATCTTAATTGTTGATATGAGTAGAAAAATTATTTATGATTTTGAATTGTGATTGTATTATATAATGATTAATAAAATTATAAAAATATTATAATTATAATACAACATCAATTTTGTGTGTAATATTACGGCTGAGGATCATAATTTATAACATTGGAATTACTTAAAGGGAAATATACATATTAGAGGCTCTAAGCTGGCTAGCTAGATCCAGCTGTTACAGAAGCTGTAGAGCACTGTGGTCGGTTGGTAGTTGAACGCATGCACTTTGTCTTGACGTAAAGAATAGTTCCTTCACATGAAGCTGCTATATCAAGAATTACACATATTATTCACATTTCTTAAACTAGTTATGCCACAGATTGTGAGACTTCCCTCTTTTTTTTTTAATTTTTAATTATTTTATTTATCTGCCAATAATGCAGAAGGAAAAGTGAAGATCCCAAGATGGAACCAATTATTAGAAATATATTTTTCAGTAAATTTTGCTTGTCTAGATTTTACATAATTATCTATTTTACTTTCAGGACAGCACTTATTCCGATTAGAAATGTTATTTTCATTACATAAATTGCTGAGTTAATGGATTTTTCAAGAAATACTCCATTTTTTTTTTTAACAATTCAATCCTGAACTGACATGGGATATTGTTTTGAAAACATGATCTTGAATTTAGTATTACATATACTTTCAATTTCAATAATAATGACTTGTTTTCAGTAACAAAAAAAATTACTCCCATTTGAAATATTAATTATATAATATCTCACACATATGGCCAAAATTGTTGTCCTAGAAACAACGTGCAACGTGGATGTTAAAGTTCAATTTCCTATATATATGTTTAAACTTGTATGGCTCTATCTTAATTATTGAATCCGAAGGCAATTTGAGGAGACTTTTCCAGAATTCTTAATAACTTGTAAGGCTGGTATTACCACATATGTTTTCACCTTTGACTAAAATATTCACATAAAATCATCTCCTGATCATATGAACGGTTGTTTCATCTGCCACGTTTGTTGGAAACTCAACTCTTATAATTCTTGATTTTTCATTAATGATATTTTATAATTATCGCCAATATTTGAATTTATGTCTTCCCATATTAATTATTATTTTCATAATTAATATTGACAAGATATGAATCTAGCATGAAAAGACATGCATATAATAAATATTATGTATTTTGGTAAGAAAAAATTATTTTTAATAGAGAAAAGTTTGATATATCATCTTCCGATGTATATTTAGATATACAAAGTAAATTGTGAATTTCATAATTTACATAAAAAAATAATAATTTTAAAGAAATGTAATGTATGTAAAACAAAGAGATGAGATCAAAAAGAAGTGGATAAGTAAATACGTAAGGGTGTTTTGACCTCAAAAACTGAAACGGGTTGCGTCGTTCGGGAGGCCAAAACTATCTGTCCTATTCTTACGTGAATGATTGTTCTGGATAAGCTTCGCCGACTCAGGACCCCTTCATTTATCCCAAACTAAAATTTAAGAAATCGTCAACTCTTGCATCGCTCATCTTCTCTTTATCTCTTTCATTTAAACAAAAAAAAAAAAATCAATTTTTTACTATTAAAGTTGGTAAATTTGCTTACTTAATTGTATATTGTATAAAATTATAATTGTCTACACAGTATAACATTGAATATTTATATTTTATATTTATTTCTTTCTCCTCAAAATTAATTTTTTTAATCTTCAAATGTAAAATAAATGCATTGGTTTTTATTTATGAAAAAAATGATATTATTCTAGGATAATAATATATTTAGACTATCTTTTTTTACTTAATCTTTCAAAATAATTAGCGCAAAAAACAAGTGAGATAATGTACATAAACCAATAATATTGAAACGGCAGCTGTAGGATATTTAGCAAGTAAAACAAGCTAAGTTGGTATCGATTCAGATGTAGGCATCCAGCAGACTAGGTCTTGCCCATTTCCTTGATGTGGTTCCATACTTTGCAGGAAACCAGGTTTTAACTTTTCTAGAATGCTTAGATTTGGCCCAACTCAACACTTTGTTTTTCCATTCGAGAAGCCGTGATGGCTGAATCAGCGGAATAGGAAAGAAATGTTTAATAGATTGATGGAAAGTTGCCCTAGCACTTATCCAAATTGTGAAAGCAATGTGTACAATTTCCAAGGTTGCTATTATAACCGCAATTTCTTCCCCTTGAACAAGTAAAATTGTACTTTGGGTAATACCAAAAATATTTGGTAGTGTGTCATTTTGTTTATGGTTGGCAAGACTGCTACTTATTTATATGTTTGCTCTTTGCTTTCTTACGAAACTTCTGCATCTGTCATTTTCATGTCTAATTATTAGATAGAGGCTGCTTATATATTAATTAAGGCTCCATGTGAAAGGTTATCCTAAATGATGACAATAATAATAATAATAATATATAGAGTAAACCACAAACACAAAAGAATTTTGCTGAATGCTGTGAGAGTTGGATAATTAATTGCTGGGTGTGGAGTTAAGTTGTTTTCTGGTTTACCAAACTCATATATACAACTTGGTAATTGATATCTAATTACCATCGGATGCTTGTCAACATTATTGTTGATGCTCATCATTGGTGCAAGCAACTCTTTTAGATTGTGCAAAGAGGCAACTCAAACTCTATTTATTAGTGTCACAGTCTTTTGGGAATATATCATAGCCCATTTGTTCTTATGATGCTATCTGCTATATATTAAACTGGACTGAATTAAAAATATATTTAACGCATTCAATAAATTAATTTATAATTTATATTTGATGAATTAATTTATAAATTATAAAAATTAGTTTATTAGCCATCCATCAACTGTCTAAAAGTTAGATGTCTCAAACCACAATTAAAATAGCCATAGTATGGACTTGGGTTGATTCATATGACTTTATTATACCGCTCCATGAAAAACATGGAAGGTCAAAAGAACGAAAAAAATGTAGTTGCTGATTAGAAATCTTTGATTGGATATTGTCGGAAAAGACAATAATTAATTTGAGTGAAAAACAAGAATCATCGAGTAGAAACAGGCATTTTATTCTTGCAAAGTGGAAAAAAAAAATAATATTCCCAATTTCCTTCTCTCATTTTTTCCTTAGGAATATAAATTCTACCAAAGTTCGCTACCTGGGCAATAATACATGAACTAATTATATTCAGGAGAAAAATATTTGCATCTTTCTTGAATTTTAATAAAATTATACGGATCTTTCATTTATTTTAAAATTTATTTAAATTTCTTAAAATATAAAAAACATTACAATTAAACTTAAATTTAAAATTTTGATTAAAAAATGATAAGAAAAGATGATTATATAAATTAAATTTAATAATATGTGATATTTTAAATATTTTATAATAAAAATATACTTTAATTATATTTAAAAGTTAAAACATAATTAATAAAAAATTAAAAATTAAATTTTAATCTAATTATAATATTTTTTTAATCATTTAAATTTAATCAAAATATAATTTTTTACAAAATACGTAGAATCTTGTATATTTGATTTGAATCTATAATTATTTTTTATTTTATTTTAAAAAATTTTAAATTTAGATTTAAATATATTATTTTTTATGTTTTAAAAAAAATGTGAATATTTAAACCTAAAAAAAGTTTATATAACTTTACTAAAAATTAGAAAAAATTAAAATATTTTTCTCTTTCATGTATTACGTGATCAAGGATATTGTATTTACATCGACGGCACGCTAAGAACATAAATCCATAGTATATTTCTTTCTTACATATATGTTTTACAGGTGACGAGATTGGCTGCTGCCTGCTTTCACATCCTGCTTCGATCGAGTGATGACTAATATGATTCATGAATATAAAATAAAATAAAATAAAATAAAAGTAAAAAGATAAAAATCCATGCAAAAATAAACTACGCGTAGTCACTGTAGTAGGCACCAGACAAGGACATTCCCGAAATTCCAACCTGTTTGTTGCTATGTCTCACGCTCTTTTGCTTTTCTCTTTTTGCTTTGGAGTTTCGTTCCATGGCGTCCTCGCCTGATTCAACCCAATGAACTCCACCACAGGGATCCACGCCCCGGCGATCCCACATCGCCGGGAACACCAAATTCCAAGCTTAGCTGCCGTTCTCAGCCGCCACTACGGGATTCCGGGAAGTCCTCTGTTTCATCGGAAGCTTCGCAAGAAACACTCCGCCGTCGCTGGCCATAGTTCCCCGGTGAATTTCCGGCAAGGGTTCCGAAAAGGTGACCTTTCGGCGAGGAAGCTGGCTGCTGGGTTGTGGCAGTTGCGGTTCATGGAGGTTTCAGGTGATGGCGGTGCTGGTTCTAGGGATGGGTCTTTTCGTTCATCAAAGTCTGAGGTAACCACGATTCTTAATAGTCATTTGTCTAATTCGAGAATATTCTTTTGTTAGAATGTTTGGTTGCTGAGAAAAAGGTGACAAACGTAAAGAAATTTATTTGCTTTTTTTATTTTTATTTTGAACTTTGAATCTAGGAATTTTGTGAAGCTTAGCTGAAAGAAATACATAAGAATCTGGGTCAAAGAAGAGACTTGTTGGTCCAAAAGCACAAAGCTTCAATTAAAATTTTCTTATCATTTTCTTATAAGAAGAAGAAGCTTGTTTACAGGGGAAGCTTCAATTGAATTTTTCCATATTCATGAGTAAGAAACGGGACTTGGAGAAAGTTCAATCGAGCTTAATTATCAGTATGTTTATTGTCATTTTCTTTAGGGTTAGGTGAATTAATTAATTCTCACCCTTCACGCTTTTGATTTCGTACATTTGGAAGACCACCTCCTCATGGTCATACTCATGATAGATGAGGCATAATCTTGGCATGAGATTTCCTAAACGCATATTATCACCTAGGTTTTGGCTACCTCATTTACAGATAAGGAAGGAGTTTAATTGGTGAAGAGTCAGAATTCTTAACTTGACGGATCAAACATAAAAAATTTCATGAGACAAATAATTTTAAAATTTTTGATAGGGCCAATATAAAATTGCTATATCAAAATTTTTGGAAGGGCCGTTCTCTTAACAACTCCCTTCCCTTGCTTCAGCTGGCTAATGGAAATATAAGGATCGGATTTCCTTCTCGTCAGAATTATGGAGATAATATTGGAACGACAAAAGATATGCTATGGAGGCCTCTGACCATCTTGCGTTCAAGAAATGGAATTCAGTGTGAGGTACTTGTCGCTTGCTTTTATTATATTCTTTAACATGCTTCAGCCATTTGTGATGAATTAATGAGGCTAGGTCACTATGAAGTTCACCTGCATTATCTATCCACAAACCTTGGATGTATCCATCTATCAAAGCTTGATATCTATAGTTCAAGGTCTATCTTATTTTAATTAATTTAAAAGTAATATATTTGAACTAATTGGTTTTTGAATGCTATTAAAAGGATGCAATATAAGCGTATACTGCCACATTTATTTCCTCTCTATTCTAAATGAATAATGTTATCCTCGTTTATTTTTCTTTTACAGACTGTCATTCATATTTTGCAAGATTTGATCAAAACTGATTCTGCTTATTCATTGGCTCCACTTATTTAAATTTGGACAACTATGCACTTGAGTGCACTTAAGTGGACAAAGCAAATTGCATTTAGCATTTTCTACTCAACATTTTTAATGAATATAATGAAGTTGTTCTTACTAATTCATCACCTTGTGGGGATTTTGTCCTTAGCTTGAATCTGCTGCGCCTTGTCTCAAATGTTCTAAAGAAGAAGCAACTAAATGGGACCCTCCTCTTTCTGAAAAATCCAGCAAGTTAACTCATATTAACAGCAGCAAACTTCTTGAAGACAAAAAACGAATAGGTGACTCCCTCGTGACAGCTTTGCTAGCTGAACTGCTTCATGCTCAAAGGTGCATCAATAAGCTTAAATCTGCACGAAAATCCTCCAAGAAAAAAGTTCAACAATTTCTACACAAGCTTGAAGAGGAAAAAGTCTCTTGGAAGTGCAGAGAACGCCAGAAGATTCAAGCACTGTTAGATGACTTACAGGATAAACTGAGAAAGGAGAGGAGAGATAGGAAGAATATGGAGTTACTGAATTCCAAATTGGCACATGAGCTGGCTGAATCCAACCTGTCTGCCAAGAAGCATATGAAGAACTATGAGGAAGAAAAAAGAGGCAGAGAACTAATGGAGGAAGTTTGTAATGAGTTAGTTAAGAAAATAGGAGAAGACGAGGCTAAGCTTGAGGAATTACAGAACCAATCCATTAGAATTCGTGAGCAAGTGGAAGAAGAGAGGACTATGTTGCAAATGGCAGAGTTGTGGCGCGAAAAACGAGTCCAAATGAAGCTAGTTGACGCAAAAAATGCTCTTGAAGATAAATATAGTCAAATGATTCAGTTGATTGCATATCTGCAAACTTTCTTAAGATCAAGGGGCGCTCAACTAGACACCATGGACATGAAGAAAGCCGAGTGGCTTAAAGAGGCAGCCGAATCTATCAATATTCAAAGTATTATGGAACTTTCTTATGATTTCTCAAAATCTGAAGATATCTTTTCGATTTATGAAGAGCTCAGAAAAGAAGAAGCTGATGAGAAAGTGATTAAACCATGCTTGCATCCCAGCCCCACTATTCCCTCATCCACAATCCACATTGTAAGCCTTGATGAAGATAACTTGAGCAGGAAATCTGAGGTACATCAATCAAGTTCCTCCTCTGATTACAACACTGGTTTAGAAGTAACTAACACCCAGCAGATTGTCTGTTATCTTGATAATAAAGATTCTTCTTATCCACATCAAAGAAGAGACACCTCCACACAAGACAAGAATATTCTAGGGTATAAACCAGAAGGTCGTAGAAATGCAGAAATGAAATCTTCGGAGACTGGAATCACTGAGGTATGTTCTAGATCAGCAAGAAAGAGGAAGGCTGCTTCTGCCTCTAAATTAAGGTCATGTCCAAGTAATGGAATGATTAGTAGTGTTGCAATGACCTGTCACCATAAAAGTTCAGGGAATGGTGGCAGGGACAGATGCCCGGATTCTGTAGGACAACCAAACTTGACGGATTTTATGTTTGATGAGTGTAAGAGGAGGCTTTCAAGTAGCTCAGTTCAGAGTGTCGGGATTACTTCTTCTCCAAGTAAAGGTTCTTGTGAAGATGGCTTCAGATGTTGGGAATCAGTGGGACAAAGAAACTCAACCGATGCCATGAATCCACACATAACTCGTGGTATGAAAGGCTGCATAGAGTGGCCGCGAGGCGTCCCAAGAACTAATTTGAAGGCCATTCCATTGGAAGCAAGAATTCGGAACCAGAAATCCCAGTTGCAACACATACTTAAGCCGAAGGCTTGAAGGCCTTTTTGGGTCAAAGGTCAGTTAGACAGGAACCAGAAAGAGAGGAAAAGTAGTAACAAAGTGGAATAGAATTCCTCTAATTTCTTTATTCTCCTGTGATTTTGCCTCTGGAACATATTCTCAAGCAACAAGAAAAATTTGCTTGTAGGTTTCTTTAGCACTTTATCAAATGTTATTTATCATACTAGAGTTTGTAGATGACTTTTGGAGTTTGTGAGTGTGGATACTGAATGTCTTTTTTCCTTTTTTTATTTTTTGTTGGAGTGAGACCACTTTTGGCCCTAACAAGAGTTCTTGAAGCTCAACTTACTTTGTATTATTTAGATAGTACTATCCTCAGAATCATGCGAGGCACTCCCAAATTGTAATATCCATAGATATATATGATCATACTATTCCGGAATTAAATTCATGGTAATGTTAATGAAGCTACATTGAGCTATTACACCAAGTAGGTGAATACTATTTGACAGACAATAAGCAACACATCAATTGATCAAACTTGATTGATACAGTCTCAGCGCCAAAATTCAGGCCTCTGCGGCTCTGCCATACTCTGCATTTTTACTTTTCACATTGACCATACACACTTCTTTGCAAATTGGAACCACTTTCCTCAAGCAGCTAAATAGAGATTAAAAGACAATACAGGAAGAAGAGTTGTTCCCTCTATTTGCATAATTACCAAGGCCTCTCCTTCAAAGTTTTCTGGTCTATTTTTGTAGTAATC
>JANHAO010019934.1:0-13039 GCA_026873985.1 Saraca asoca
TAATCCTAGAATAAAATCTACTCAGACATGATAGAAGTAAAAACCAAATTCATTGATGTAAAGAACTGCATAATGTTTAAAACAAAGCAAAAGAAGAAAAGATGAAGTTGGAAGAGAAAACTAAGATGATAATAAACTAGAATCTTTACAAGAACTTTAATCCAAGAGGAAATCCTAAAAACTACTTAGAAAAACACCTAAAATTGTAAAAACAATGTAATTTATCTTAATTCTAGCTAATGACTCCATCAAGTTGCATAATATCAACTTTTATTGCAGGATGACAGAGGCCGGAACATAGTTGTGCTTGGTGACATGGGTTGGCTGTGTTTCGGGCTAGGAGTTACTGGTGAATGCACCAAACACGGCTATATCCTAGGACATGGCCAGGCCATGTTTGGTGCTAGCTTCTTCAATTTCTTTGGCTTCAATCGTGTTTGAGTTAAGTTCTTTGTAGGGCTTCTTTCTTAGCTTCTCCTTAATCCAAATATACTTCGAACTCTTGCTTTCATCCTCCTTTCAAAGCTTTTTTGCTAACCTACAAAGAGAAATAAAAAATATAGCAGTACCAAAGAATAAATATACTAAACTAAAAAAAAGAATAGAAAAGTCACAAATTAATAACAAATCAAGAAGTAATAATCAACATAATAATTTGCATTTTGCTCGTTTATCAAATACTCGAGGCTAATAGTAGCAAACTAAAAGCTTTGGATGTAGTGCATGCAAGGTATGGAAATGGTGAATATTCAAATTGTAGAGGGAACAAAACTTAAGTTTCAGAGGAAGCTCAATAAATTCTACAGAGATAATAAAGTTTTCAGTAGGGCTAGCTCAAAAAGGCAAGCAAAGAGGAAGTTGAGGGAAAAGCTAGTAATTAGCAGATTGAAGAACGTCCTGATGCTATCTCAGGTTATTGGTGCCATCCTTTCAAAAGTCCTCAAGTAGTGTTATCCTAAAGGGACAAACTAGGTGCGGTAGAGGGAGAAGCTTAGTGGAATAAGTTGAAAATGCTCATCATGAGTTCGAGGGAGTAGGTTGAAGACCTTTATTGGAGCTATATCAGATTGAGAGATCAATGAGGACATTGACATTCATTAAATGAGAGAAAATGTTACAAGTCAACCTTATAAATGATTTGAGGGGGAAAACATGCTCAGTTTGACATGAAACGTTGTGGAAAAATCAAGATCGTATGGAGGCCTTATGGCCCAAATATGGAAGCGATTCAACTTATGTACTATTTTTTTATTATTCCCCATTTATGGGCTATTTTGATAATTTTGACATGGTTCAATTGTCTAAAGCAAGTAGTAAAGCACATGGCTACATTCCTTGCATTTTTAACTTTGTGACAATATACGATGATGTAAAAGATCCACCTAGAGTTATGAGAAAAGGCTTTATATTAACTTAAAAAAAGTATGTTTACTTGTGCCATATAACCTTTGGCTCAAAATGGTTTTTTAGGAGAAAATGTTGACATCTTGTTAAGGACTAGTTGGGGGCACACAGGGGTCTTGTCGGGTGCTCGTTCAGAGCTTATTGGCATGATTCTATAGGATCTAGGAGTGTGTTAGTTTGGTGCCTCCCTTTACACATTCAAAACTATGTAATAAGGCATATATCAATAAAAAAGAGTTTCCCTTTTACCTTTTCAACTATCTCTTACTCATTGCAAATTAAAGGCTACTTATGTGTGGCATTCTTAAGGCTTAATTGTTTGGTTGCTTTGATTTATAGGCTTATGTTGTCTTCAAATTTGTTGTGCATGGGATTTTGCTTGTGTGTGCAACCAAGTTTATCTATCCATGTGTGGCTTAAGTTTGTTGGATGGTTGACATGTTGGCTAAGAGTGGCAAGTATGCATTGCAAGAGTTTAGCTAGAGAACTACCGGCCTGTGACATCTGGTATTAGAGCCTAGTTGCTAGAGTAGAGATCAGGTGGCCAGACATACTTGACTTCACACCAAGCACTACTTTTACTAAGTAGCTTAAGCCTTGCTAAGCACTTAGAAGAGTATGTAAGGAGGATAGGTTGACAAGAAGCCCAGGTAGGCAAGGTGGTCAGCTAGTGAGTCAAATGGTGGGAAAATGTTCTCATCATGTCAAGGTTGAAAATTGCTATGGATATAGCTTGCCCAAACTTTTAAGGGTTCTAAAAAGAGCAAACATTCCTTAAACTTAGGAGAAACATTTTCAAAGACTTGAATTAGAGGATAGCAAGTGGTTGGAAAGAATCTTGGGAAAAGGTGTGAGAATGTTACAACTAAAGGAATGTTATTAGTATAATGGGTGCTACAAAAGTTGGTGGGCTGGCTGTATAATAGAGATGTTAGTTATTCATTCATTCATAGTAGCATTCGAAGGAATGTAAACCTTTTGGAGGGATGTTAGAATTGATAGGCTATCTAAAAGGAAAAGCCTTAGTCTTGCTAGAGGTACAAGTTAATAATTGTTGTAGGCAAAGTGCAAAGCCTTAGTGTAATAGGCTGATAGCTCTCTAGTTGAAACCTTGCGGTGTATGATGCTTATTCTTTGTCAACATGGTAGCCTTCCAATAAATTTAAGCCACACTTGGATAGATAATTGGGGCATTGAGAATTTTGTTAGCTATACAACCAAAATTCCATGTGCAACATGTCCACAAGCCAACATGATCGTGTCATCAAAGTAAGAGCACATATCAAGTCTCAAAGAATGTGCCACACAAGAAGCCTCTAATGCATATTAAGAAGGAACGTTTTAAAAATAAAGAGAGGAACAACTCTATTTTTATTAATATATGCCTCATTATATTATTTTAAGTGTGTAGGAGGAGTACCTCTAAGCTCCACACTCTGATCCCTAACCCGAGTCACAACACCTACTAGGTCACTAGATACACCACCTAAAAAAGCATTTTAAGTAAAAGCCCTAATGGCACAAGTAGATATAATTTTTCCCAATTAACATAAGGACTTTTCTCCTATCTCCTAAGGCTTCTGATGTGCAATCCCATATGGACACAAAGATAAAAATGCATGGATCGCAATGATGTACTTTTCTACTCATACTGGGCAATTAATCGATGCTAAAAAGATACAAATACCCCTAAAATGGGAAAATTTTTTAAAAATAATCTACAAGTCCATTTGCTCCTAAATTCATTCCACAAGGCGTCCTTTTCATGCTTGATTTTTTCACTAAGTTTTATCCAAAACTAAGCATGTTTACTTATCAAACTAGTTCACAAGTTCTCCCACACTTCAAATGTTAATGCCCTCATTGACACCTTAATCTAATACAACTTTCATGAAGGTTTCTCCTTTCAAGCACTAGCTTATCGAACCTTCATATGGCTCTTCATCCTATTCCCCTCAAACTTCTCTCTTGATCACTCCAATTATCTCCTTGAGCTGACATGATTCGAGAGGTTCTGATGAATGGCACCCTTAGCCTAACATAGCTCTTAGGATCGTCATCAGTTTGCTGCTCCTCAGCTCCTCCTTAAATTTCCTCTTAGCTTTGTCCCCTTGAACTTGCACCATTGCATATTTGCTTTCCCTCCATAACTTTCCGTAGTTACCTCCACAACTTTAGTGTCTTTAGTGATGTTGCCTCTACATACTTTGTATTCTAACTCTATAGACTCAACTTTATTGTTCGATAAAAACTCCTGTGCCACTATCTGCATGGCTCTCTTAGTTCTATTGCCTTTACAACTTTACTTGTCCCACTACAACCACAGCATTCAAGTTGTTACCTCTATAACTTGTGCTTGCCTTACTACCTCTATAGCTTGCAACACACTATCCTAGCACAACTCTCCATTCAACTCGCTATCTCTGCACAGTTCTCCATTCAACTCACTACCTCTATAGCTGAAGCATGTGCCACCTCCATAGCTTGTGTGCTTGCTTGGTATTTTGGATGTCTACTAATAGATAGCCCCAAATCCAATGTCCTATATCATTGATATGAGAGGTGCTAGTCTTATATCTTGTTCAAGTGCAAGTCTCGTGCCTTGCTCACAAAACATGGCTTACCTGCAAGTCCCATACCTTGCTTACAAGTTTGCTTGCATTGGGTTCAATCAATCCACTATACTTCCTCTATGCAACTTTCATACTTGATTTGTTTCCTGACCCTCTCTCAATTAACACCCTCTTGGTATCTCTTAACCATCACAACCTTTTTAGAGTTAATGCTATCTAGCACCATAGTCCTCATGACCCTACCTAGGTTTGTATGCTCAAGTGTTATCTTCTTAAAGATGATGTTGGCTCACCTCCCATGACCTTCATAGCCACTCACTAGTATCATTGCCCTCATAACAACTTTTTCGATGATCAATGCCCTCTCTCTTAGCATTTCTAAAGCTACATCTCTTTGAAGACTCCTACTTGGACTGCATCCTTAAGATGGCTCCCCTACATTAATGGCTTTGATAGGGGTTAAGCATCAGCATCCTCCATTCTAGCTTAAGTTTCATTTTGCCTATGCACAAGCAATTGTGAATCTCATGGTCATTGTCCTTACTTTGTCATGCAACTACATGGCTCTAGCTCACTACTCAAGTATCATTGCTACTTGTCATGTGACTAAAATGTGCTAGCTCCCTAGCATCTCATCTTGAATCTTATGGATTAGTGCTATAGTTCACTCATTACATCCATAGATTGTACATAATGGATCACTCCTAGCTCATTTCATTCCCCTATAGATTTACTTTTTTAAGTAAAATTCATGCTCTCTGACACAATTTTGGACTCCTCAAATAAGATTTGTCTACTCAACATATCACAAAAGATGTGCCATCCTATAGGGTAGGTCTATTGTTTATTGTGGACATGTTTTCTACAGTTGACTGTGGCTTTGTCATAGCTAATATGTCCCTCATGGACATTGTGAAGCTTTCTCTGCAAGACCAAGGCTTCTACAGGGGCTTCCACTTGCTAGATAGGCCATTAATTCACTCACCCTCTCGAGTGGTTTGCATTCCCTTAAATGCCTACTATAAATGAGTACATAATTAATGTCTCATGCTATAGAACAAGTCCACCAACTTCTGCTCATGCTTTCACTTGATACACCATTAACATTCCCTCAAATGTAACATCTTGCACACTAGCCCTCAAATTGCTCTAAGCCTTTGCACCCCTCTTGGTCAAGTCCTTAACAATATCTCTTCATTATTTCCCATGAGTGTCAGCTTCACTCACAAACTCTATATGCTTTAACAAGCCAAATCTACCCCAATCATAGATCACTTGATTTTCTTTCTCTAGCACAACCAAGCTCTGATACCAATTATCATTAGTCGATAGCTCTCTAACCAAAATCATGCAGTGCATAATGCCAACTCTTGCCTAGCATGGCAGCTTCCCAAAAAATTCAAGCCACACTTGGATAGATAATTAGGGCATTAAGGATTCTATCACCTATGTAACCAAAATCCCATACGCAACATGTTTGCAAGCCAACATGATCATGTAGTTGAAGCATTAGTGCATATTGAGTCTCAAAGAACATGCCACATAAGAAGCCTCTAGTGCATGTCAAGAAAGGACCTTTTAAAAATAAAGAAAGGGATAATTCCATTTTATTAATATATGTCTCGTTACATGGTTTTGAGCATGTAGGAAAAGCATCTCTAAGCTCTACACTCTAATTGCTAACCTGAGTCACAATGCCTACTAAGCCATTGAACATGCCCCTCTAAAAAGCATTCTACACTCAAGCCCTAATGGCAAGAATAGACATACTTTTTTCCAGTTGACATATGGATTTTTCTCCTAGCTCCTCAGGGTTCTAATGTGCCATCTCATATGGATGTGAAGATAAAAATACAAGGAATACAACCATGTACTTTTCTACTTGTAGTAGATACATAATCGATGCTAGAAAGATATAAATAACCCTAAAATGAGAAAAATTTGGAAAAATAATCTACAAGTGCATTTGCTCCCAAATTCATTCCACAAGGCCTCTTTTTCATGCATAATTTTATGCCATGTTTTTTTCCACAATTGAGCATGTTTGCCTATTGAACTAGTTCAAAAGGTTGACTTGTGATACTTAGTCATGCAAGAGTGCATAGCCATAACTAGAAGGTGGAAACATCTAGTGGGGTGCATTTAGTAGGCAAATCTAGTAGGAGGAGTCCAAGATTATGTTGAAGGGCATGATTATTTGAGTCAAGGTGGTCTAGCTGGATCATTTTGAGATGCTAGGGAGCTAACATATCATAGTTGTGAGATAGATTTTGCAACAATGACCATGGAGCTAACATTTACCAATGCACATGCATGTGACACTTAAGCTAGAGTGATGAACTACTACATGCTCAACCTTTCCAAGCAAACTTAGTAGATATGCCCAAAGTAGGTAGTTGTGGCCAAGACATTAAAGGATGCCATTTGAGAAGTGTTATTAGGCACTAATCTTCACATAAGTGGTTGTGATGGCGATGATACAAGAGTGTATCATGAAATGCTAGCAGTAGAGAGAATTAACTTTGAAAGAGCTATGATGACTGCAATGCTAGAGGATACCAATTTAAAGAGGTTTTAAATATCTGATCAAGGTGTATAGCAAAGTGTAGGGGATTATTGAACCTAACACAAGCAAACTTGGAACCACCAGATTAGTCTTGTGTCTTATTTCAGTGTTATGAGGCATTAGATATAGGGCATCTCTGGTAGTAGAGTCTTGAACACCAAATATACACACAAGCTATAGAGGTGGCAAACCAAGAGCTATGAAAGTAATGCATGCAAGCTATGGACGTAGTGAACATTCAAGTTACAGAGGCAATAAAACTCAAGTTTTAGAGGAAATTCACTTAAGTTTGTTGAGGTAGCAAAATTTTTGATGGAGCTAGCTCAAGAAGGGAAGCAAAGAGAAAATCGAGGGAGGAGTTGATAAGTAATCAACTAAAGATATTCATGATGTTATGTTAGGTTAAGGGTACCATCCTTTCAAAAGTCTTCAAATGGCATTAGCTCAAAGAGGCAAGTTAGGAGCGCAGTTGAGGGAGAAGCATAATAGAGCAAGCTGAAGACCTTTATGTGGAGTACAAGGGAGTAGCTTAAGGGAAACAATTCATGTCAGATTGAAACATTAATGAGGACATTGACATTCATTAAGTGGGGGAGAATGTAACAAGTTAGCCTTCTGAATAATTTGAGAGGGAAAACATACTCGATTTGACATGAAACTTTATGGAAAAATGAAGCATACTATGGTGGCCTTATGGCTCAAATTTTGGAACAATCCAACTTATGTACTATTTTTCTAATTTTCCCTATTTTTGGGGTATGTTGATAATTTTAGCATGGCTTGCTTATCCTATGCAATCAATAAAGTACATAGTCATGTTTCGTGAATTTTTAGCTTTATGTTTATGTAAGATAATGCAAAATATTCACTCAAAGTTATGAGAAAAGGCCTTATATCAACTCATAAAAAGTATGTCCACTTGTATTATTTGGCATTTGGCTCAAAATGCTCTTTAGAGGGGGTGTTGGTAGCTTATTAGGGGCATATTGGGCCTTATTAGGTGTTTGATTAGGCTTGTTGGCACTATTCTAAGGGATCTAGGACTGTTTTGGCTTGGTTCCTCCCCTTACACACTTTAAACTATCTAATGTGGCATATATTAATAAAATGGAGTCGTCCCTCTCTCTATTTTGTTGTCCCTTGCCTATTGCCCACTAAAGGCTACTTTTGTGAGGCATTCTTAAGGCTTAATTGCTTTGGTTTATCGACTTATGTTGCCTTGAAACATGTTGTGCATGGGATTTTGATTTTAAAGGTGCTAAAGTTTGCAATTCTCTATTTATTTATCTATGTGTGGCTTAAGTTAGTTGGAAGGCTGGCATGTTGGCCAAGAGTGACGAGCATGCACTGCATAGTTTTAGCTATTTAGCTACTAACTCATGACACCAAGGTAGATGAATATGAAATGAACTCACATCTATGACATTGAATCCTTCTCTCCCTAGCCCTACCAAGGAAGGATGGGTTATAAGAATACATTTGACAACTATCAAATTCACACAAAATAGCATGATCATTTCTTGATAAAATTGTTTTGTTATGTACATTGTATTTCTTTTTAAGACAAGCTCAAATAGAAGAAAAAGTTCAAAAATTTTGTGCCATACCATGCTCAACAAATCATTCCTATTTCATTATGATGTGTTAATTCACATAAACATGAAAGTTTCAACCTCTCATTGTTTCCATGATGATATATGTTTCAACCTTTCACCCAATGCCACTCCAACTTTCATTGCATTCAATATCTTACTCTCACTATTACCCTTTGTGATTCTCTCTATCTCCTCTCAATTCCTTTAACATCAACCTCTTTATCCATTAATCTAATCTTATTTGAGCTCTGGAAGCAACTTAATTCATTGATTATGAATCCAAGCTAGCTATCAAATTTCATAATGCCTAGAAGAAGCCTCTTAACAATTTGGAAGTGATCTTCAACAAAAGATGCCAACCAATATATAATCCATATAAGGGTAATTTTGGTATTTTTTGGTCAAATTTGGCCTCTAATGTCATGCTAATGTAAATTACTAAATAGGATTTTAGTCTAGGAAATTTGATACTTTAGAGAAGGTTTGTGTAGGTTTTTGAAACTAGAGGGGGTCATCATAATTTTTGAATACTATAGGGGAGGTTCGTATATTTTTTTCCCTTTTTTTTTTTGTTTCAAGGGAGGTCTAAATATGTTTTAAGACTAGAAGGGAGGTCTGCATACTTTCATTAAAACTCTAGAAAGGTTAAAGTACTTTTTTTTTCAAATTTTAATATGTTATTTCATTAGGGCCTAGGCCCAAGGGTCCATTATTACCCTACAATATTTGACTTTATAAACAAAATATCTAGTTCAAGAAAAAAGTTATATAATATTACAAAGTACAAAGAAAAAGAGTTTGTAATGCATTTTTTTTTTTACAAAAAATGAAGTTTTTATTTCAACTATAGATGGAAAAGACATTTAACATGAATTTTAGTCTAATTTTATTATATAGTCAGTGGGAGCTAATATTAAGAGAGTGGATGAAATATATACAAAAAGGCATATAAGTTTTATTATTTGAATGGGCTTCTTAATGATTTCTCATTACCATAATATAAATAACTAATAGCTTTAGATTCTTTATGTGTAATTTATAAATATTATACAATTAACTAACAATTTTTGATGCACCATTGTATAACATATATAATTATATGACATTATATATATATATTTGATTACGCAATGTAAGATAATATATAATAATAAAAATTATTTTTTGTAAAGTTTTCATGAAAATTCACAATCTCCAATTACATGTGGAAGCATTACTCCTTTTCTTTTTTACTTTTTGTGATACAAAAAGTAATAAATTGGAATAAAACTCAAAAATTGAAAGAAAATACCACTGATAAAATGAAGTAATAATCTTAAAAGATAATGAAGAAATGCAATTTTTTTATAAATGTAATTAAAATTTAGACTTAGGCTGCACTCATGATATGTAAAGGTTTAACCCAATTAATAGGCTTGAGCCCCTGGCCTATCATAATGGGCTTGTCCAATAAGCACATGAGATTTTCAAGCCCATAACCACCTTTACTTGGAATGTAATTTTGGTAATTATTGACAATTTTTTAAGAGTTTTATTTAAAATGATCAAAAGGGAGTGAACTTAAACTTTTCCAATAATATATAATTGCTTAATCTGGAAGGTAGTTGTTGTTGGAATAAATAGTGATGTTTCCAAATCAAAAGAGGAATTTAAATTTGAAAAATTACAACTCTTGATATATATATATATATATATATATCTAACCAGAGAGGCCACGAGAGTGGCAGAGAACTAAAGGTAATATAAGGATTGCAATTACATTGCTAATATGGATGCAAAAAATTAAAGATAGAATTAAATTAAAGGATAACTTGTAATAGATTTGGAAAACTCAAAAGATTGCTCCCTAAGAGCTTTGGAGAAGGGGAAAAACTAACTTGGTTTTCATTTGAAAGATCTATCCTCTATATAGTAAACTTTGAGTTGCTATAGTGATTTGTTACAGTAACTGCTATAGTAATTTTAATAATTTTATAGCACAATGATCGTTGGTGATGTTTTTGCATCAACTGTGGCCACCAAAATTGGAATAATGATCTCTATTGATGTTTTTTATGACAATTTTGCTTACCAATAGTTGGAATAGTGATTTGCTAATGGGCTATTGCGTACTTTTGTCACCTTTTAGTTAGATTTTATCTTCAATTTTCTTGATTTTCATTCTTTTCCTTAAAATTTGAAAATCTTGCTTCAACTATCACTAAGATTGATTCTAAAGCAGAGACTCTCATTAGATTGAGTATAATTTTTAGATCCCCTAATAGAATAGGATGAACTAGATACTAGAGAATCTTCTTAGAAT
Organism: Saraca asoca; assembly: GCA_026873985.1. NCBI lineage: Eukaryota > Viridiplantae > Streptophyta > Magnoliopsida > Fabales > Fabaceae > Saraca > Saraca asoca. The sequence goes on from JANHAO010019934.1 coordinate 10,441, forward strand.
TATTGTAAAATGTTTTTTAATTTGTTAATGAAATCTTGTTTGCTTGAAATAGCTACAAGTGATGCAACAATTTAAGATTTGTCTTAGAGGAATTAAGTTGTTCCTTCTTTTGAATTTTCTTGATAATGAGGATGTCCCTTAATGCACTTAGTAGTTTCATATTTTTGTGTTTTGTGAGCCTTATTATATGATGCTTACCATTTAGCAAATCCCTTGCTCAAAAGAGTTGGATATTTGGACAAAGGGTTTCCTTCCAAGTATTGATAAAATTGAAGAAGGATGGGTGGGTTTCCTTAATTTAAGTTGTCAAAACATGAATGGGAAACATCCCATCCTTCTTTAACTTACTTAGGAATAATATTTGGTATAGGGCCAATGTTGACGTTGAATTTTGGTCACGCTCCAAACTCCGGCCAATGAGGGATTCTTACAGGATCTCAAGCCTATATCTAGTTTAGCCCTAATAGAACAATAGAATGAACAAGGATCAAAGGGAGAGTAGGGATGAAGATACAAGGTTTAGCGTGGTTCGGCCAAATTCGGACGACACCGGACCCTATGTCTATGATGGAAGTTCTTATTAATGTGCAAGAAGTGATTTTAGTAGTGTTTCCACTTACAGGATTATTGTCTCTCTTTCCTTTCTAACAAGGTAATCCTATTTATAGAGGAAGGAGGGGGTTAAATGCATTAATTATAAGCTACAGTAGTGTTACATCAAACTATAAATGGAAAAGACAATGAAGGGCCATAATTTGGCTACTGCAGAGTGTAGACTATAGGGTGGGGCCCTCCTGTTGATCATAGACTTTAGCTTGTAGTCGTGGTCTGGTGTTGTCCTCACCATGTAGAAAGTCTAATACCTCTTTGCCGGGAATCTAGGCTCAAGGGACCAACGAAGTAACAAGGTGGCAAGCCTAATGCTGTTGCAAAGGGCCAGTGAGCTCTTGTAAAGGGGGGTTGGCTATCTTTGTGACTATCCTACTAGGCCACTATTCAGTGATGTGTGGCTCGCTATGACAAAGCTCATTGGGGGAGGAGCTCTTGGCGAACCCAAGTCCACTGCTTCCTTCCAGGCCAATTCTCGTATACAACATTATCCCCTAACTCTCAGCTTGCTTAGCGAGCTGGGAGTTGAGTCCTTTCGATTCCCGAAAAGTCGAAGCTTCCTTTTTCTAGAACTATCGCTTCATTTCCCCAGATAACGCATATCCAGTAATTATGACCGCACTAGTTGAATCTCTTTTCGAGGCCATTAATACGGGTGGTTGGGAGGGGTGAATATGGATCCTTCGGTGAGCCGTCACCGACTCTATATAAAGGAGGGTGATTCTTTAGCCTTGCCATACTGAGTAAGCATGGGATATCCCGACAGGCTACCACAGAGATTCTGGCCCGTTCCGGAGGTGTGTATGGTCTACTGCATATGTGTTTTAGAAGATTCGTCTACACCGGTAATGCGGGGCATTCCCACACATATCCCAGATTATGTCCTTCTGATTTCACCATGAGGTAACTCTTCGGCCGATCGTGCCCCTGGTGCTCCCTGAGTTGATTCCTCCAGGAGGTGCAGGTGGTCGAGAGTAAAAGGGATGCAGCACTGGCACTAATTGTGCATTGGAAGGAAAAAACTAGCAGCGTGCTGACCTCAAAACATGGCCATCCATGGCCGGCTTCTTTCTTTCTTTTTTTTTTCTTTTTTTTTGTAGGGGCTTCTTTTGCTCCTCAACTAGCTTGTACTTAGGGTTCTCCAATGTTCCATGCCTTGTTTTGTGCCTAGGGCTTTTTGATGTAAATATACCTCCTTGAGGTCTTTTAATGAATAAACTTGACTTTTATGCACTCTTTGTCTGTTGCTACTTTCTTTTACAATACGCTCTAGCTTGAATCATCTGCCAAACTTATGTTCGATTTCAAAAATAATGTAAACTGTATATTGGGGCCACGTCACCCACAGGCTGCTTCTACAAAAATACAAATACAAAATTGATCAAATAATAGGATAGATTCACGTGCAAGCCGTGGTTCCTATAATTCAGTTCCGTGAATTGGTTAAATTCGTATGAGAGCTGCAAAACGAACAGACGAGCGATCTTGTGCTCAGATGGATAAGTGTGCATGAAAGTTGCAACTTAATTGAGTTCACAAAAGAGCTATGAAGCAGAGAGGTGAGCGATCTTGTGCCCAAATAGGTAAGTGTGCATGAGAGCTACAACATAATTGAGTTCGCATGAGAGCTACGAAGCAGAGAGGTGACCGATCTTATGCTCAGGGCGATCTTGTGCCCAAATAGGTAAGTGTGCATGAAAGTTGCAACTTAATTGAGTTCACATGAGAGCTGCGAAGCAGAGAGGTGAGCGATCTTGTTGTCGGGGCAATCTTCTACCCAAATAAAAGGTGATCGATCTTGTGGTCGAGGTGATCTTGTACCCAAATAGGTGATGTCAGGTCCTAAAATAGATGGTATAGGAATTAAGAGAAGTGGTAGACAATTTATAAAGCTGAATTTAAATCAGATCTTGCCCTTATCTCGTTGGAGATGCAGTATACAATCTTTATTTGTTTGTTTCTTGAGTTGCAATCAAATAATGAATTCTTG
>JANHAO010019935.1:0-13029 GCA_026873985.1 Saraca asoca
TACAAGAGTCCAAACTTGATTTCTTTTAAACTGATTCAACTCTTCATGCATTGCCAAAACCCAATTTTCATCTATTAAGGCTTCAATAATACTTTTAGGTTCAAACTAAGACAAATGTTGAGTGATTGCAAAAGTTCTTTAAATTGCTACGTATTACCCGTTGTGATATTTCTCCAATGATTTGATCCCTTGGATGGCTTTGCATGAACTTCCATTATTTTGAAGTGCAGGGTTTTAAAGTGTCCAATCTAATAATGTCATCCTCTTTCTATTCTACAGTTGTTTTCTCTAATTAATCTCCTTGCTGGTTTATGTTTGATTCAGAGAATAGTGGATTTTCTTACTCATTCTCTTTTTCTTACCCATTCCTTTGACTTTACCTTTACCATCATCACCAAAAGTAACTTTACCTTTTGTTATGTGTATGAGAGAGATGAACTTGTCCTTGTTTCCTGTTATATGTTGTGAACATCCACTATCTAGGAACTATAGATTACTCTTATGTCTCCCATATACCTGCAAATCAAGAACATTTGTAGTACCTAGAAAGTCTTGGGTCCAAAAGTGTTAGCAAACATAACAAAATTTCTAACAGAGGTAAGTGATTTTGGTATCCAAACCAATTTCTCATTAGGTTTCAGTTCATATATACCATTTCTATAAGGACAATGCTTAATATGGTGTCCCTTTTGATTGCAATAAAAGCATGTAATAGGACTGAATCTTCTATTAGACTTGATAGCTCTAGAGTTATTCTTTGATTTCCTCTTGGTTTGCTATCTGAATCCTAGACTTGATTTATTTTGAAAACCAATTTGATTCTACAGCATATCATTTATTCTCATTTTGCTGTTTATAGAATCATGTAAAGCCTTGGTCAATGTGTCTATCTTAGATTTGTAAATTCACATTGATCACAAACCTTATTTTCATTCAAAACTTTTTCTACCAAATCATATAGATCATTTTTCTCTTTCTCAACTTGTTGAATTTTTTCAAGCAGAGCTTCTTTTTCTATTCTAGCTTGTTTTAAATCTTTCTTACCCTTTTTCAAAACATCATATAACTCTTCATACAAATCATTAGTTTGATCATCAACAACAAAAGATTCATAGTCACTAGAATAGTTATCAATTGAATCAAGCTTATCTCTAGAGTCAAAGAAGGATTGATTTCTAAGTACTTCATTTTCATCATCAATTCTAGCCATGAGGTAGAGAAGTGCCTTTTCTTCAATTTCTTCTTTTTCATCTCTAGATTCAGCTTATTCATCATCCAAAAATGCTAGATTGCCTTTCTTGAAAGTTAGTTTTCTCTTATTTCTCTCATTCTTAAGCTATTTCTTTAGGAACATTGGACAATCTAGTTTGAAGTGTCCAAGTCTTTTGTATTCAAAGCAAGTAGAGGTGTATAAGAAACTCTCTTGCTCATTTCTGCTTTGATTCCTTTTTGGTGGAACTGGTTTCCTCTTTTTCCTTAGTAGTTTTTGCAAATTTTTGCTTAAGAGTGCCATTTGGTCCTTCTCATTAGCTTTTTCATTAGTGTTAGACTTCTCATCATTGGTTTCAAAGGATTTTTCAGCCCTGAGTGCCAGATTTCTTTTCCTTTTGTCATCATTAGTTTTTTTACATTTGTTAAGCTCTAATTCATGCTCTTCCAAGTTTCCATAGAGCTCTTGGATTGATGGCATCCCTATCTTCAGTGATTCCTTTATAGTTGTGACATTTGGCTGCCATTCTTCAATAAGAGATCTTAGGATTTTATGGACCAAGTCTATATTATCAAAGCTTCTTCTAAGTAATAAGAGCTGGTTAGTTATAATAATGAATCTTTGAATTAAATCTCTAATTGATTCACCCTCTTCTATCTTAAGCATTTTATATTCAGGTAATAAAATGTGTACTTTGGATGCCTCAACTTAAGTAGTTTCTACAAGTGCTTCTTCTAAGGTGTTTGTTGATGGTTGATTTTAGTAATCGGTCAACCAGAGGTTCTCAGAACCAAACTACTATTAAATTGCATAAAGTATGATGAAATAAAAGAAGATTAAAGTGAAGGGAAGAGAAATCAAAGAAAACTTTTTATTGTGGTTCGACCAAAGTCCAGATGACCCCTATGTCCATGGTGACTGTATTTACTTTTTTCAATGTTTTCTTGCTATACAAACATATATGAGAGAATATTCCAGTAGAGCTTCTATGTTTGTTTTTTCTTATCTTCCTATTATGGCTATCCTATCCCATTTCTATAAGCTAGGAGGGTTACAAATCATAATTTATCAATGCAGGACTATGATTACATTTGTGCTAAGCATTAAATGCTAGATGCCAAATAATAAATGCTGGGCAAATCATTGTGAGACTCTGGGGGTTGTTCTGTGGGTTGGTAGAGCACTTAGAATGTATCTATCAAACGTTAGCTATTTCCCTCGATGCAGAGGAGAGCTCGTCGTTGCTTCTATTGATAATGGTCTATGAGCTTGCATCATGCGATCTATCACATAGCCCCTAGCGACCTTACTTCGAGATAGGCCATGCCTTTCTACCTTGACTCCCCATTCTCTAGAGCTTCAACTAACTTTCTTCGCCCAATTCAAGAAATGTCCATAACATTAGCCCCGTAACTCATAATTCACTTTGCGAGCTGGGAGTTATTAATTTACTTCCCAGAGAAGGGGCTTTTGCTCGTGACATGACTTGCCCAATGACAAACTGCATATCTTGTATAAGGATTATAGGTAGATAGCGATGTGAATTGATTGGCATGTAAGTCATGCTTTGATTTCAATAACTCCTTGAACAATTGTATGTGGTCTTGGTGTGGAAAAACGAGGAGCCTTTTGATGTGGTTGAGCCAAGTGAAGACGCAAGGGTAGTTTGCTACCCCAATAGGGCGATTGAGCATGTCTGATCTGAAGATGAAATGAGCTTTGGAGGCTTAGTGCTTATAGCACCAGGTGTGCTTGAGCTGGAGCTCTGAAGGCTTAATGCATTTGCACTAGGTGTGCCCGAGCTGGATAAGGTAAGCTCTAGAGGCTTAGTGTGTTTGGGATAAGGTGAGCTTTGGAGGCTTAGTGTGTTTGCACCAGATATGCTTGAGCTAGATTGTGAGCTCTAGAGGCTTAGTGTTTATAGCACCAGGTGTGCCCAAGCTGGATTGTGAGCTCTTGAGACTTAGTGCTTATAGCACCAGATGTGCTTGAGTTGGAGCTCTAAAGGCTTAGTGCATTTGCACCAGGTGTGCCCAAGCTAGATTGTGAGCTCTAGAGGCTTAGTGCTTATAGCACTAGGTGTGCCTAAGCTGGATTGTGAGCTCTAGAGGCTTAGTGCATTTGCACCAGGTGTGCCTGAGCTAGATTGTGAGCTCTAGAGGCTTAGTGCTTATAGGACCAGGTGTATCTGAGCTAAATTGTGAGCTCTAGAGGCTTAGTGCTTATAGCACCATGTGTGTCTGAGCTAAATTGTGAGCTCTAGAGGCTTAGTGCGTTTGCACCAGGTGTGCCCGAGCTGGATTGTGAGCTCTGGAGGCTTAGTCATTATAGCACCAGATGTGCCGAAGCTAGAGCTCTGGAGGCTTAGTGCATTTGCACCAGGTGTGCCTGAGTTGGATTGTGAGCTATGGAGGCTTAATGTGTTTGCACCAGGTATGCTCGAGCTGATAAGTTGAACTACGAGGCATTTTCGTACCAACTTGAGGTTGTACGATAGTTGTGAGCAATGGATCGCATAGAGGATGGATGTGTAGTTCACTTTTTTACCGTTTACCATCTGTGGGGGGTTTGAAATGTTTGTTTCATGTGTGTTTGTTCAATTCTATAGCCAATGCAATAGTTATCATGTTTAGTGGATACACTTCGACTTTAAATGCTGATACGCGTTGGTCCGTTAGATCATGGGTCATTTGAGGAGTTTTTGATTCTAACAGTTTAATTCATTTGAAATAAAATCCGGATGGTCCTTCCCCCTTTCTTTGTTTGCCAAAGTCGTACGCCTTTTTGCTCTGTCTTTTCTCTATCCCAGGGATTATCTGCCATTCCTCTCCAGTCCTAGCCTTATTTTAACTTTCTGGTTTTGTCAAGCTAGGCCCTTGATTGCTAGTTCTGTACTTTCGCCTATTTTTCTAGACTGCTTCCTGGTTTGACAAGGTGAGTTTCTATCCCTGTTTTGGGATTTTGTATTTTTTGATTCTAAAATCTTCATGGATGTGCTTAATGGGAAATTGGGACATGGGCAAGTTTTATTTGTTTCGCTGGTAGCAGTTACGGCCTTAGGTGGTGGCAGAGTTTTAGTTTTTTGAGGCACTTCCGGCTTAGCATCTACAACCCTTGCTTATGCTCAATGGATCTAGGTGGTCGGGGGCAGTAGCCATTTCCCTCTTAGATTAAATCATTTCTAGATTCATGGCTTGTTTTGTATTGTGACTTGATTATTTTTCTTCCTTCCTCCTGTAGATGTCTCAGCCTCATAGACGTCGCCGCCACCTAATAGTCAGTGAGGATTCCAAGTCTGAGGGGAGTGAGGGGACACCTCATGCTATTGGGGATGCGACCTCTCAAAGTGGTGAGGTCACTAGTGGGTTTGTGGCTCGCACTGGGCTAGAGGGGTTCAGAGTTATTTTTCCTTTTAAGCATTTCCCTTCTATTATCAAACCCAAAGAAATGGGGGGGAATTGTGGAGGCATATTTCTTTCCGGGAGGTTATCATGTGATGGTACCGTCTCACAGTGATCATGCTGCATACCCTCTTCAGAGGTTTACGACTATTAGCGTCCAACACTTCAATGTGAGTTTTCGATTCCCAGTCCCCCCATACACAATTGATTTCCTGAATGAACTAGGATTTGCACCGGCCCAACTGACCCTTAATGCGTATTCTGCCTTAACCTCTCTTACATTGATCCACCTTTAGAATGGTCTCTGTCCCTCTAGTGCAAGAGTTCTTTACTGTCTCTACAACATTAAGGGTGCTGGGAGGTAGGAGAGTTATTACTACCTTTCACCTCATCCCTCAAAGTATAAGAAGTCATTGCCTCAAGGAAATGCCCAAGGGAAATCTAATGCGGGTCCTTATAAGACCCGTTGGTTCTATGTATCTTGCCCATCCTTGTGTCATCTTCAAAACCTTTCGTTTGTATGGAATCTGGGTGAGCAAGCTAGAGAGGATGCCAGTCCTCCATTGTTTTATTTTAATTTGAGCCTAACATTTTGCTATTCTTCCTACAGATGGAGTTCAAAAGGAAAGACCAGAGCTGAGTGCGGAAGAGATTGAAGTTTTAGATCAACTTTTGATTTTCGACGATCTTCCTAATAATTCAAGGTTCAATGAAGAGCTCTTGCGAGCTTACAGGCTTTCTCCTGCTCTTGGTGCTGAACTCATTGACAGTTCACATGATATTAGAGTTCGCAGATGAAGAGAAATTTCCCTGGCTGATTTCAGTGATCAGGTTGACATGAGTCGAGTTAACCTTGTTGATCCTCCTCGAGGCCTAAACAAGTCACTACTTTTGCTTCTACTTGCACTGACCATCCTACCTCTTCCATGGTTGCTCCAAAGCCTGCTCAGGCCGACCTGCCTTCTTCTTCCATGGCTATTGCAACTCCGACTCAGACTAGCCACCCTTTTGGCCTATTGATAGCGGAAGAGACTTTGCTCCCCTTGGCTCCTACTTCACAGCACGAACTAACTGGGGTCAAGAAAGAGACGATGAGGTCTCCACGCCATAGGGATGAAACTTTCATCGAACCTTCTTCCAAAAGGTAGAGGGTTGACAAAGGGAAGGAGTTTGCTACTGGTATGATGGCATAACTTGAGGGTATTCTGGAACATTTGACTAGAGAATTGGGGGCCAAGTCCCTAGCCCTTTACAATATCATTCATGATAACATGGGCTAAATTCTAGGGGCTAACGTTACATCCTTGGAGGATGACAGAATTCGAGGCAGTGTCCTGACAGAGGTTTTGCCTAGCCATTACTTATTGGTTAATGTTACTCTCTTCTCTCTTTTTCTAGTTTTGCTTGCGTTCTAATTTCTTATCATTTTCTCTTAGGGGCATTGGAGGCTATCAAGCAGAGAAATGAGTGTTTGAGCTAGGAAGTGGAGAAGCATCAGCTTGAGGCCAGCCTCATTGCGACTACTAATGAGCTGATAGAGTTAAAAAAAGGAGTTGGAGAATGTTGAAACTTAGCTACAAGGAGCCAATGCCGTGGTAAAAAAGGTTGAGGAGTCCTTTGCTCACGAGAGAGCTAACTTTGCTTCAAAGCTACACAGGGCTCATGACGAGCTTCAAAAGTGTAGGAAGGACATATTCTCTCTAACACAAGGGGCCGAGAGTTTCCAAAAGTGACTTGAAGCTACCCAAGAGAGGACAGACCATGCTGTGGAGATAGCAAAATGGGCTAAAGAGGCAACTAAGTGAGCTGAAGAGGCCTCCAGACAAGCTGAAGAGAGGGCTGTGCGTGCCAAAATAGAGGCCACCAAAGTGAGTGAGGAGACTTTTGCCATGGTCGATCAGGCTTGAGAAGCTGTGGTTTCTCATACTATTGACAATTTCATGTACACCCTGTGGCTGAATTGTCCAGACCTCGATTTTTCTTTCTTTGGCAGGGAGATTGTGGATATCATCTAGGATTTCATTAAAGGTGCAAGGACGGCCCCTTCTCCAGGCGCTGAGGCCATGGATGGTCCTCCTAGTGAGAGTGTGACATAGGTTGAAGTTACTTCACTTACGGGGGAGACAACTAAAGAGAGGCTCAAAGGGTAGACAGCAGAGAATCTGCCTGCAACGCTTTCAAACCCCCTAAACACCCAGGGTCCTCTTGGTTCGGAGGCTTCTCCTAGTGTAGCACCTTAATAATTTTATTTTTCTCGTTGTTTTTGTACTTTCCTTAACTTGTGACTAAGACACCTTTATCCTGACTTCTAATCCTGCTGATCTCCTCCTTCTCTTCTTTTTTTTTATTGGTCTTACTAGCGACCTTCTTATATCCACGTAGGTTGTGTTGGATCGTGAGATATAAGGTCCGACCCTTTTTATCCCACAACACCACTAATGAGTCTGTCTTCACAAAATGTAGTCATTTTCCTTGAATTTAAGTAAAAACAAACATCGCTAGAAAAATATTGAAGAGCACGCTAAGTTGAAAAGAGGTTCCTTTAATTCAAAACTTTCAAGAATAGCTACAAATTAACAAAGCCAAATTCACTTTATTGATAATAATGCTGAAGATGTTCGACATTCCAAGCTTAGGGGAATTCTGCCCTTTCATTATTTGCAAGGAGGTATCCTCCGGTCTTTAATCTTTCTTTTATAACGTATTGACTTTCCCAATTAGGACCCAATGTTCCTTCCTTAGGATCTCGGCCTCCTGGCTGGACGAGGCGTAGGACGAGGTCACCTGATTTGAAATTTTGAGCTCGTACTTTCTAATTGAAATATCATGCTACCCTTTGTTGGTAGGTCACGATTCTCAGACACGCTTTGTCTCTTTTCTCTTCAATGAGGTCAAGACTCGCAGCGAGCAATTGGTTATTTTCCTCTGCTTTAAAAGTAGCTCTTCGGTGTGAGGTAACTTCAAACTCTACTGGCACCATTGTTTCGGTTTCGTAGACCATTGAGAAAAGGGTTTCTCCCGTGGTGTGACAAGCCTATAGCACTTTTGGCAATTCGTCTACCCAAGCCCCCCTTTCTTGCTTCTTTAGGATTTGCTTAATGATTTTATTCACTGCCTCTACTTGCCCGTTGGTTTGAAGGTGGTCTATAGAAGAAAAACTTTTTAAGATCCCAAGGTCATCACATAATTGGATAAACTGCTCACTGGTGAACTGAGTCCTATTATCAGACACTATTTTCTAAGGAACACCAAACCGGTAGACAATATTGTTCCAAACAAATTTCTCGATTTGAGAAGAAGAAATTTGGGCCAACTATTTTGCTTCTGCCCATTTGGTAAAGTAATCTATCGCTGCTATAACATATTTACAATTTTCATGACCCGCAGGAAGAGGTTCTATCAGATCAATGCCCCATGTCACGAAAGGCCAAGGGCTGATCATTTATCAGGGGTAGGCTAGGGGAGCTCGGGGAATCATGGCTAATCTTTGGCATTTGTTGCATCTTCTGACAAGGTCGATTGCATCCTATTTTATGGTCGGCCAGAAGAAACCTTGTCGAAGGGCCTTCTGGGCCAGTGACAGCCCCCCAACGTGGTTTCCACAATGTCTGACATGTATTTCTTTTAAGACGAGATCACAATCAGGACCGTTGATGCATTAGAGAAGTGGGGTCGAGAGGCCCTTTTGATAGAGCATGTTGTCTATGATGCAATACTTAGCAGCTCATAATCGTATACAGTGTGCTTCTAACTTATCTTCTAGAAGTTTGCCATTTTATAGGTATTTCAAGATGGGGTTCATCCACGAGCTATGTGCCATGGCGGTCAACACTATGGCATCTTTTTTCTCAATGCTGGGAAACGAAAGAACTTTTATGGGTATTGCACTCAAAAATTTCATATCCCTTGCTGCGGCCAATTGGGCTAATACATCCGCGTGCACGTTCTGAGCTCAAGGGACTTGGCTAATTTCATATTTTTGAAATTTATGGAGCAATTCTTGGGATTTTTGGAGATAAATAGCCATCTTCGGTCCCTTTGCTTGGTATTCCCCCTTTATATGGCAAATGATCAATTGAGAATCATTGATGACCTTTAGGTTTTCAACGAAGTCCTGCTAGGAGTGCCTCATATTTCACTTCGTTATTGGTAGCTCAGAATTCGAGCCTTAAGGCACAGAGGATTTTATGCTCTTCTGGGTTGATTAATAAGACCTCTGCTCCCACCTTATGCTCGCACGATGACCTATCTATGTAAAATTTCCACTATAGTTCTTCTGAGGTTTCTACCTCTTCCCCCATAGGTCTGGTGAATTCAGCTATGAAGTTAGCCAGGGCTTGTCCCTTAATTGTCGACCTTGATTTATAGTGGATGTCAAATTAGGCAAGCTTAACTACCCACTTAAGCAAGCAACCTAAAGCATCCACCTTTTGGAGGGTCTGTCTCAATGGATACTGAGTTGGGACCTCAATGGAATGGGCCTGGAAGTAAGGCTGTAGTTTTCTCGACTCAACAACAAAGCCATAGACTAGCTTTTCCATAAGAGTGTAGTTTTCCTCAGCATTTACCAACCTTTTACTCATGTAGTAAACTAGGAATTGTGCTCCATTTTTCTCACAGACAAGGGCCACGCTAATGGCATACTGAGACACCCCCAAATAAAGGTTCAGCTTGTCACCTTCCCGCGATTTAGATAGGAGTGGGGCTCGACCCATGTATTCCTTCAAGTGTACGAAGGCGGTTTCACATTCCTCTGTCCATTCAAAGCACCTCGCTTTCCTTCAGGCTTCGAAGAATGGCAAGCACCTGTCCGTTGCTTTTGAAATGAATCTACTGAGGGCCGCGATTCAACTAGTTAAGCTCTAGATGTCTTTAACTCTACTTGGCTATCTTATGTCGATAAGTGCTTTGATTTTCTCAGGGTTCACCTCTATGCCTCTATCATTCACCATGAACCCAAGAAACTTTCCCAGAGTTACTCCAAACGCATATTTGAGTAGATTCAACTCCATCCAGTATTTTCACAGGATCTGAAATATTTCATCCAGGTCATTTACATGATTCAAGACCTGTTTGGACTTCATGAGCATATCATCTACATAGACCTCCATAGTCTTCCCAATTTTATTTTTGAACATTGCATTGACCAATTGTTGATAGGTCACCTCGACATTTTTTAGTCTAAAAGGCATCACCTTATAGCAGTACAGTCTTTGGTCCATGATGAACGAGGTGTGCTCCTCATCCTATGGCTCCATGGATATTTGGTTATACCTGGAGTATGCATCCATGAAGCTAAGGAGTTAGTGTCCAGTTGTTGCGTCAACGAGTTAGTTAATCCTTGGTAAGGGGAAGCTATCTTTTGGACAGGCTCTATTCAGGTTTGTGAAGTCAATGCATGTGCTCTATTTCCCATCCTTCTTTCTAAACAAGATAGGGTTGGCTACCCAGATTAGGTAGTGAGCCTCTCAGATGAATTTGATCACCAACAGCTTATCCACTTCTTCCTTCAGGGCGCAGGAACGTTCTGTAATTAAAGGTCTTCTTTTCTGCCTAACCGGTTGGTGGTGAGGGTCAACATTCAACTTATGTGACACAATTTTGGGATCAATCACCACCATGTCCTCATGACTCTAGGCGAAGACATCCAAATTTGCCTTAAGGAAATCTATTAATTGGCCTTTCATATCAGAGGGCAAGCTTTTCCTGAGCTTCAGATGCTTCTGATCATCTACCTCACTGACCCCAACCTCCTCGAGCTCTTCGACTGGCCTGGTCTCCCTATCCGTTTCCCAATCACGTGGGTCGAGGTCATAACTGATTTTGATCGAGTTCAGGGTATAGGGCTCTTCATTGGGAGTTGCATCCATTTTTTTGCCTCTTTTCCCAAGCTTAACGGCATCTTCATAACACCGCTTGACCGTGTACCACTGGCCTCATACGCATCTAACCCCATTCGAGGTTAGGAATCGAATTGTTAATGTTCTGGTGGACATGACCAGGTCTAGATTGTTCATTGTCAGTTGCCCTAGGACAATGTTATAGGCTGAGGGACAATCCTAACCAAGAAATCAGCCAAAATAATAGATTGACGGTCTTTATCCCCTAAAGTGATGGGAAGCCTGACTCGCCCTACGAAAAATACCGTGTCATTGGTGAAACTAAAGAGAGGTTCAGGTGAAGATTTGAGATCGCTTTGAGTCAACCCCATCTAATCGAAACACTTCTTGTACATGACGTTGACCAAACTGCTGGTATCTAGCATAATTCTCCACGCCTCGACGTTGCCGACCTTCGCCCTGATGACTATGGCATCGTTATAAAGGGATTGGACTCCTATTCATTGTAATCCATAAAAGTAATACACTTAAAAGTTTCCCTTACTTTAGACTCACCACCCACAGACAAGACATAGCTCACACTCCGCACGTATCGCTCTCATGAGTTATGTGAGGTCCCTACGATGTGCGGTCCTCCGTGGATTGTGTAAATGGTCCTAACCACTGTTTACTCTTGTTCAACGTCAGGGGGAGGTCATGCCATGCACTGTGGAGATCGTTGGTTTTCCAGTCACACCACATAATCTTATAGGCAGCCTCTCAGGATGAGGTCCTTCATTGCATCCTTAAGAGACTTGCATTCAGAGGTGGTGTGCCCGATATCATTGTGATAGGTCCAAAACCTGTTCGAATCCCTGTACTTCGGAGGGGTCAGTAGGGGCCTAGGTTGCTTGAAATTTTCCTTATGCTTTTCCATGACGTATATTCTCTCCAGGGTGTTAGATAGGATGCTATACTTGTCATAGTGACCTTGGGGCTAGATAGCTCTGTCCTAGCTTTCTTCTTGGGCTGAATACCCACATTGTTGACTTGGTCTATTCCACCTTTGCTGCGGTTGCTTCTTTTTTCATCCTTGCTAGAAAATAAACTATTAGCTTCGTTCTTCCGTCCAAATCCCTTCAAACCGAAGTTTCCTCCCACTGGATTTCTTTTGCAGCTCGCTCATAGAACTCTCTCAAGTTCCTTACCGGGGACTTGTATACGCTCTTGTATAGTTTTCCATCCCTGCATAGTCCTGTTGAGATTGCCGTCAGAATATTGTCATTAGAAGGGCTCTTTACATTATTGATTTCATATCAAAATCTTGTAATGTAGTCTTTCAACGACTTGTCCTTTCTTTGGAAAATCGTTGCTAGGTGACAAGACAGTGCAAGCTACTTCTTAAGGGCCCCGTATTGGTTAATAAATTTGTTCTGACATTCTTCCCAGCTACTGATGCTACAGGCTGGAAGACTCTTGAACCATGCCCGTGACACATCCCCAAGAGTGATAAGAAAGACTTGACATTTAACTAGGGGATTACTGGTTTGAAGGTCCATTTGGATGTTGAAAGCGTCCAAATGATCATAAGGGTCACCTTTTCTGTCATATGATGGGATGGTCGAGACTTTGAAGTGATAGGGGAGAAGTTCTGTTTCAATTTTCTTTGGATAGTGGAGTCCTCCCTTCATAACGACCCGATTGGTCTTGAGTTGAGGGGCATTTGTCTAACTTTTGTACCCTCTACATTAGCTCTTCGATCATTTGATCCTAGACCTTGAATTGCTGGCTTTTGCCATTATCGTGGCCCACCATCGAGCTTTCGGTGTGGTGCGAGCTATCAGCTCGCTAGTTTCCTTATTCTTATGAGCTCGTCGTCCTCCCATTTTAGGTTGCAAGCTAGAGGAATAATCTAAACTAGCCCTCTAGGCTCCTTCCCCAACTGGCTGCTGCCTCTGTGCTGGTGTCTCTACCTGCGATTGCTAGGCCACTTCCATGATAGGGGTGGCCCCACTTTGTTCTCAAGCTTTCTGGGTATATGCCTGGGTTAATGCCTCAATTGCGTCAACAAGCCTTTTTACTATACTTTTAAGTGCTTCTTGGCACTGGCACAAGGCCTGCACATTATCGGCCTCTGGGCGGGTGGAGGAGGTACTTGCCAAGAATGGGTATTCTTCTCCGGGTACGTCTCATTGCCATTCTTCATGATCACTTGGTTGGTTGGTGGTAACACTTGAGCTCCTAGTTACTCTTCCTCTTGCCATTGTGTTTGATCAACGAAAGATGCAAGAGCAGTTTGGTCCCACCGGGCATGCTAAAATGTTTAACGGTCGATTTTGGTAATCGATCAACCAGAGGTTTTAAGAACCAAACTATTGTCAAATTGCATAAAGTATGACGAAATAGAAAAAGATTCAAGCGAAGGGAAGAGAAATCAAAGAGAAGTTTTTATCGTGGTTCGGCCAAAGTCCAGATGACCCCTACATCCACGGTGATTGTATTTGATTTTTTCAATGTTTTCTTGCTATACAAACATATATGAGAGAATATTTCAGCAGAGCTTCTACGTTTGTTTTTTCTTATCTTCCTATTGTGGCTA
>JANHAO010019936.1:0-13027 GCA_026873985.1 Saraca asoca
TTGCTTAAATGTTTAATACATGAATCGATTACCGAATCGATTCACATATGAAATTTCATTCATGAATCGATTATGTAATCGATTCGTGTAGTAAAAACCATTGCCTATAACCCATCCTAGTGTTGTTCATTTGTGGAAAAACCATTGCCTGTTTAATCTGATAATGGTTGGGATGTGTTGCCTATATACAGCAAAAATCGTTGCCTATTATGTGTCATGGTGTTGTTTATTGTTGAGAAAACTGTTGCCTAGCTTTTGTTAAAGTGTTGCCTATTCATTTTGGCAATGGTTGTTAAATGTTGCTTAAGATTTCAGAAACCATTGATAAAATAGTAGATGAAAACTGTTGCCTATAATTGAGGAATAGGCAACGATTTTTTTGTTTGTTGCTAAAAATTCTTAAAAAATTGTTGCCTAAAATAATAGGCAACGACGGATAAGAGAACGGCCGAAAACTGTTACCTATTTATTTAGGCAATGGTTTTCATAGTTTAGGCAATGATTTTTGGCCGTTGCCTAAGGCCAAAAATGTTGTAGTGACAAGATTGCTCACTTTCTTATTTGGCCACAAGATTGGCCTGAGCACAAGATCGCTCATTCTCTTATTTGGCCATGAGATCGACCTAAACACAAGATTGCTCACTCTCTTTTTTAGCCATAAGATCAACCCGAGCACAAGATCGCTCACTCTCTTATTTGGCCATGAGATCGACTTAAGCACAAGATTGCTCATACTCTTATTTGGTCACGAGATTGGCCTGATCACAAGATCGCTTACTCTCTTATTTGGCCATGAGATTGACCTGAGCACAAGATTGCTCACTTTTATTTGGCCACAAGATCAGCCCAAGCATAAGATCACTTAATCTCTTATTTGGCCATGAGATTGGCCCAAGCACAAGATCGCTCACTCTCTTATTTAGCCATGAGATCGGCCTGAGTACAAGATTGCTCACACTCTTATTTGGCCACAAGATCACTCACTCTCTTATTTGGCCATAAGATCGGCTCGAGCATAAGATTGCTCACTTTCTTATTTAGGTATGAGATCGCCTTAGTCACAAGATCGGCCAACTTTCTTAATTGGGCAAAAAATTGCCCCCTAACACAAGATCACCAAGCTCGCAATTCTCATACGACCTAAAGCTTACAGCTTTCATGTGACCTAATGTTTGTAGCTCTCATACAACCTAAAAATTCACAGCACACATGTAATTTCCATTAGGCAAAACACTTGAGTTGCTCAGTTTTATTATTCATTAAGAAGTAAGACCAATTGGTTACTTAGATATCTCATTCTATTATGATGCTCAGTCGAATTTTATGTTATCATTAGCAATATGTCAAATATTCATATAACAAAGATACTAGAAGCACGAAAGAGAAGTCCATTCATTAAAGAGCCTTAATGAGATGAAATTACATCAGAAAATTCAGAATACAAATCAGAAAAAGTCAAAATACAAGTCAAATATGTTACAACTATATGTTCTAGAAGAAAGATTAGCACTCTAAAGGAGAGCCCCAATCAGTAAAAGGGCCCATGAGCATGCATGATTTCAACTCTTTCCCTTACCACTCTCCTTAGTTCGGAACACCCTTCCAACTCTCTACTCTGCTTAGTAGATTTAGGGAAAACAAACCAGAGCAGCTGGAAAGGTTTAAACCTCATATCATCATCGTGAGAAAATAATCCAAGATCTACATGAGATCTTCCTTTATTCTCAAACAAGGATGATTGCCTGGGAAGGCTTCCTATGCAATAGACCATACACATTTCTTTAGAAAAACTCTCCATTAGAGGAATGGGGGGCTCATCTAAAGTTTCCATAAGAACTCTGAAGAGGGAGGGAAGGCTTCCACCATCTTAAATAGAAGCAGTCTACTCTCACCAAAAAGTCCAAAAATTAACTTTCAGACACTTCCACTGAATGCCTTAGAAAATGAGGCTAACTCATCCGTAGCAATGGGACACGTATAACAGACGATATGGTTTGGGTCAAGTGAAATGACAAGCTGAGTAAAGACTTTAATTGCATGATAATTCTTGAAGAAAGATTGCACCAGCAAGTATAACTCCCAGCCCATAAAGCAAGCTGAGAGTTGAGGAGCTGATGTTATAAGTAAAATCAGGTATCAGAAGATAGGCTAGTAGAAGTCTAGCAAATATCAAGAATGAAGCCCAACTCGCATACCAATGAGGTCACTATGCAACCAGCTCGCTCAGTAAAAACCCCAGCTCACTGATAGCAAGCCTAAGCTCATCGATAGCTCGAGCTTGCAATGCATTTGAGCTCAACCTTGTGAAGCAAAAACAACTCATAATGACTCATCCAGTTAGAAGCCCGCTGAGGTCGAGCAAACAGCCAACAAATAACTTGTGTCATCATTTTGTAGAATTCAACCCATAGTCCCACCTACAGAAAGTATTTCTCGTAGTCAACCAGTAGTCTGCAAAAGCCAACTTGTTATACTTTAGATTGTCATGTACATTTATTGTCATATTTGGGTGCTTAATTGGATACTTGTGGTTCTTTTTATGGTTCGGTTAGTTTTATGCTTTACTGGATTAATTCAGTAATTTGGCACTGTTTAAAGTTTTCAGTGTATCTTGAGTTCTAAAATCAATTTTGAGTGATTCTTATGTCTTTCAAAATTTAAGAGAAAGCTTTGAAAATATCATGCAAATTTTGAAGCCTAGTTTAGCTGTTTTGAAAGCCAAATTAATCCCAGAAGCTGAATAGAGTGTTATCTTGTAGACTTAGAACCATTTTTGGTATTTAATCATAAGTAGAGCTCCATCCCTCAATTCAGTGCAAAACTAAGCACATAAGATTGCTAAGATCCATCCTCAAAACTTCCATGAAGGGCTTGAGGTGAAACTATGTTGTTTTCATTGAGTTTTATAGTTATGGGCTTAAGTGTCAAATTCTATTACTAATTGGACTACTCTAAAAAGTAGTTTTGGTTTTTAACCCACAAGTCAAACTAGGAATCAAATTTTTAAGCAAGGTCAAGGCCATTAGAATGCTAAAAGATGAAGCTACATCTCATTTTAAGAGGGACACATCCAATTAAGCCTCTTCCCACCCTTAATCAGTAGCCTAAATGGTGGTAGTGCAGTGAGCTCTTATAAAAGTTCAACTGAGCCATAGTTGTAATAACTTTTAAATTCATTTTCATTTTCTTAACATTTTTGAAGAGGAGGAGCTCTACTAGAGCAAGAACACCAGTCCTTTTTAGATCTCCTCTTCTCTTTTATTTTTTCTTTTATTTTGACTTTAATGTGTAGCTAAACTTTTATTTCAATCTAAGGGAAATTTTGTATCAATTCTCTTATTATTGTGAGATTTGCTTCTACTACAAATTTTTTCTAATCTAATTCTCTTGATTATTTATTTTAAGATGCATAGTTAATTAATTATTTATTGTGATTTACTATTAGTTAAATTTCTATAGGCAATAGAGTTGTTTATAGCTAATTGGCCTAAATGGCAGTATGATTTTTGATTGTGCACTGGTTTAAGTCAATTATCCTAGAGAATTTGGGGTAATTAATTAATTTGTTGATGGGGTAAATTAATTAATTAGTCTTGGTATTTTTGGATCTTAACACTATTGGTGAATTGGTTGAGGTGTTGGGCTTCAGTTGATTTAGCAATAAGGGTCAATCAAGTGTTGCACTTGGTCAGCTAATTTAAAAAGAAATTAGCAAGAATTGACTAGATGCTAGGCTTAATTAGCTTCTTGGCTAAGTAGTCAAAGAGGAAATGAAATGTTTTTGTCAATCATTACTTGACAGAAGATCCACCTTGGAAAAACACTTATCACCTTGGAGTTGATCGAAGAGGTCATCGTTCCTAGGAAATGGATACTTATTCTTAACAATCACTTTATTTAGCTATCTAGAATCAATGAAGAGTCATATTAATCCATCCTTCTTTTTGACAAACAAGATCAAAGCACACCATGATGTGGCACTTGGTTGAATATAACCCTGATCCAAGAGATCTTGCAATTGCAACTTTAGTTTCTTTAACTCAACTAGAGCCATCCCTTATCTTGATATTGAGATAGGCTGGGTACCAGGTATTGGATAAATTTTGAAACTCGATCCCCTTATGGTGGTAGACCTAGTAGTTTGTCTGGAAAGGCATTCAAGTATTCTAATACTATGAGGATTATTTCCATTTTTTGGCTTAGGCTTTTCCACGTCCTTTACAATAGCAAAAAATACCTGACATCCTTTCTTTACCATCCTTATCACCTACATGGCTGAGATTAAGTAGACCTTCACATCACTGCAATCCTTTTGGAAAAAATGCCTAACATCCTATCTCTACCACCCATTCCCCATCTTCTTCCACTATCTTCCACTATTGGTCGTGTTGAGCCAACTAATATGGTGGGTACAATCGTCTTCTGAGCCATTTCTTCTACATTAATTGTTGGACATATGTTTACCTTGTGCCCTAGATGTCCACATCTGAAACGTAACCAAAGCCCATAAAATAGAGTCCCCAATGGAATCTTCCACATGTCGTGCATGCCAAATAATTGGTAGCCGAGGCTTCTGCTCGAGAGGTAGTAAAAGTCTGTGATCTCTGGCTATACTATGTCTGGTTCTCTATAGCTTTGGTCTTGCTGACATAGAATCTTAATAACCTCATCATTGAGTTCTCTCTACTAGGTTCTTACCATACCCTCTTATCTATTAGGGACAGTTGTTTCCTTCAAACTTACTCCTAGTTCACTTCTTGTCTCCTAGGTGTGCCTCAAATGCCTTCTACTCCTTTTTCTTAACTCATCATCTACCACTTTATTCAAGACATCTACCATCATGGTCCAATCATGAACCGTCATGGCTATGAAATATGTAGGTGATAGTCCTTGAACATAACAATCTATCCTCTTTCTAGTGTTTAGAATTACGTTGCAAGTATAATAGGATAGCTTGTGGAATTGAGAGGTACAATTAGCTAATGTCATTCTTGGAAGCATCTTAAGCTCTAAGAATTCCTAGACTTTTGCATTTCTGATACTCTTAGGCAAGAAATACTTTAAGGATGCCTCTTGATAATTATTTTATGCTTGAGAAGTTTCTAGTCCTTGGCTATCTCTTTAGGCCTTGTGCCAATGTAAGGCTCCTTCTAACACAAAGTTGATGAACTTAGTATACTATGTAGAGAGACATCCTATCACCTCTAGTATCTTTTCAGTCTGGTCTAGGAATTCCTGTGGATCTTGCGTTTAGTGGTCACCCTAAAAAGTCATAGGCTTGATTTGTAGAATATCTATAATTTAAGTATTCCTCACAAGGGGAAGTGGCAATGGTTGCACTAGAACCTCCTCTTCCTAATGCACTTGCTCATCCAATATTGCCTCTGTGCCATACTTTGGATCAACACCTCCATTATGCACTACAATTAGTCCACTTTATTTGACAATATCAAGGTACATGTGTTTCCTCCATTTGCCCAATTTCCCCTTCACCGATTAGGTTATGGATTCTTGGGCAAGTTCAATTCTTGATTCTCATTTTCACTTAGTTATCTAGTTCACCTATTGCACATTATAGGGGCCATTCAACCTAAGTTATGGAAGAGAAACAAAATCTGAGGTAATCATGGAAGATTATTCTATGACCCAAATATGTATTTAATAAGCATAAATGACTAAGTCTTGGGTAATGATAACTATTGCTAGGTGACCTAACATCTCCCAAACCCAACTAGCTAGACACAACCAAGGCTTTGATACCAACTTGTCACTTTCCCAATTTTGGAAGTATGATTGGTATGGATCACCAAGTGGCAACCCTCAAACCTTATAAGCTCTTGACTTATATGGAACAAATCTTTAAATAAATATTTAAACAAAACTCAATAATAATATTGTGCACACTTTAAATTCAAAATTAAAGTAAAATCATATGCCATGTGAAAATAGAAATAAGATTAAAATGTAATGTTTTTGTAAAATTCAACCCATGAATTAACAAGGTTAGCCTAGCTAACTACTAGTTGTCTCTACTAAAATCTATCCACATAATGGATCATACTTTTACCCTTCAATAAGTAGGAGTGGGTCCTACCTAATCGGGATCTTCTGGGTGCTGAGTGCTTGAAAAATGTTAAAAAGAAAGAGATAAGTAAAACCATAGGTAGTAAATGATGTAAGGGTTTTTGTCTTCCTTTGGGTTGAAACCTTTTTGGTCATAAACTTTATAGCATCTACACATAAATATGTGTATATATGTATATATAAAATATAATTAGGCACATGCATTGCTCATTTATGGTTACTCTTTTATTTCACAATTCTAATTCATCCTACAAACACTACAATCTCATATATCACAAATCATAGATTTTTAGTATGATCAATAGGCTATAGCCTTCCAACTGAGGTGATAACTTCTGGTAATGAAAGTCTATCCTAACCTAACCAAACAAATATATAAATTATACTAGCAATGGTGGGTCAGTGGAAAAAGCAATTTCTGCTACTAAGTTATATGTCCCTTGAGACATCTTAATGTAAGTTGCATGGCCCCTAGGATTGCATGTTTAAATCTTATTCCCTTCTACACCACACCTAAAGTCACTGGCATTTATGGCCTAGTGATGAGAATCATACTCATAATCTTACATATCATAAAGCACATAGGTCCTCTAGATCTCATGTATCTTGTGCGAGTCTTCAAACATAATCATCTTTGAAATTTCATTAATCTATTTATGCTTGTCTTACCCTTTTTATACCCAATAGTCTTCAGTTATCCTATTTCTTATTTTGTTTATTACCAAATAATTAATTCAAATAATTAGATTAATAAATCTAACTTAGGCCTTTGTTCTAAACCTTCTCTAACCATTGGATGCATACATTTACTACATATATCAAATATACCAAATAATTCTATTAAATTATCAGGCCTAAGGTATTTTTCCAATTCTTCTTCTAATTTATGAAAAAAAAATGATAAATTAACTATACTTGCTTCAAACTACTCAATAATTGTTTTACTTACTTTATGACAAATCTAAATTTTAAGTCTTAGTGTTGTAGTTTTATTTAATTAGATTTTTAATTTATGATAAAGCATCATAGGTAGTTCTTTTATCATATCAGTTATTTAATATATCTTAAATAATCCATAGTTTTAATAATAACTATTTTAAATAATGAATAAATTGTTTATAATTGTTATAAATGCTTAAAGTATCATTTATTTTAATTATTAAATAAACAATTGGTTTACTTTATGACAAGATTTGTAATTTATGTTTTACTAAGTGTTGTCAAAGTTTTATTCATTTATTTAATATATATTAAATAAACTATAGTTTTAATAATAACTATTTTGACTAATAAATAAATTGTTTATAATTGTTTTAAATGTTTAACATATCATTTATTTTTATTATTACACTTGCTCATTGAAACACGCAAGTACCTTCTTTATATGTTCTATGTAATCAAGGAAAAGAAAGTGATAGTTTCAGGTTTCTATCTTGCACATCTACTAGTGCAATTTGGTATGGATCACCTCTTGTAAATAGAACTGAAATCTCTCTACTTAATGTTACTGATTAGATTAATACTCGTTTGATATAAGGCCAACATCACTCACAGATCCATAAATAACTCACTTGTTTTATAGTGGTTACCTTATATTGTATCCAGATCTACAAAAACCAGGTTCGACTTTTGAATCAACAAACAAATCCACTAACTACTCTACATCTAATCACCAAGCTACTTTTTGACTACACCGTTAACACCAAACATTAGTTGGCTATTAAAAACAAGGATAGCATCTCACATATCAACAGTCTACATCAATTATCTCATTAGGATCCTTACTTAGCTCAACCTCGTGGTTTTTTACATACATTGTCGAAAAACTCAGAGGAGTAAGTGGTGGATTGCTGAAATTCATGGATTAACTAATAGGGATCTAGTACTTATAGGAATGTTTAGGATTACTATTGTTGTAGATCGGTATACCAATATACTTATTAGGATACGTCAATTTCTGAAACACCCAATCTATTCACGGGAGAATATTCAAAAAAATCTTAATAACTAATACCTTTTTTGAAAATCTTTAATTTATCCAATAGTTTCTTCAATGAAGTATCATGTGGTGGCCATGGACGTTGCACATATTCTGGCTCAGTATGAATGTTAAGACATTGTCATAGTTCATCCAAATATCTTATAACAACTAAAAATCAAGTCTGGTTATGTTAACAACAAGGAAATTATGCAAGTGTAAGTTCGATATATTTATTTCTCTTAATTACGTATTAGAAAATTGAGAAAAAAAGGGAAACCTAATTTTATAATATTTTTATTTATTGAAAACATTTTTAGGTGTGATAATTTTTTTTATTAGTACACAATTATACAAAAATCAACCCCATTAAATATATTTTCTAAAAACGCCACTAGTTTTTATGATAGAAAATCTAAAAGCTTATATTTATTTAGTGCATTTAATTTATGTAAAATAAATGTATTTTCTAAAACTTAAATTATTATAAATTAAATACACATTTTTTACATATTTTTTTTCTTGTTTTTATTGTTTCCTTCTTTTTCCCTTAGTTTAATAACCTAGACCCTAATTAAAGATGTAACCCCAAACCTCCCATATTCCTAAATCTTCTTCACTGCCCCTCTTTCTTTGTGTCTCCTCTTTTTCTCTCTAGCTGCATCTCCATCTCCCACTACCATGAACGCTACTGCCATTACATCATACTCCCCACATCGCCACATCATCATCTTCTTTAGATAGACAAATAGATTTGACCAACACTTAACCATCCTAATTTGATCAACTTGCCAGAGGTTTTTGTTGCAGCTCATCAGAAAGTTGTCTTCTTGTGACTAGTCATGCGTCACCACACTACCAAACTGCTTCTTACTACTTGGCAACTAGAATTTGCTAGGAATCGAGCAATCTAAAGCTCTTTCCTTAGCTCTGTTTAGTCCATGTTTGGAATGGGTTGATTTAATGCATTTGAGGTAAATTTTTCCACACACTAGAGGCTCTAATTATTTAAAAAGAAATAGAATTATAGTTACAGGTAAATTTGATACTTTAGAACTTAAGGTTTTAATTTTTAGTTAAGGTTTTGAATAAATGCCTCTAGTGAGTAGAAAATTGTCATAATAACTAGGAACTAATCCAAGAATTTAGTCATGATTAAATGCCTTTAGATTGAAATAAGGTTGAGAAGTTGTTTATCTTTATTACTTGAATTCAAGAAGAGTATTGTGTATATTTGAAGATAATTTATACTCCTTAATAGCCTATTTTACTTTATGATAGTGATTTTAGATCATGGGTTGATTAATTTATTAAAATTGAGTGAGTTAGATAGTAGAAGAGATGTTAAATAATGTTAGGCTAGAATAAATTGGACAATTGACTATCATATTTAATTAGAAACTAATCTAAGCAAGTTTTAGAATTGTGAATAATATTTGTAGGTAAAAATAAAATGGTAAGATTAGCTAAATTGGGAAATTAGGTCTTAAGGAATTGTTACTAGTTAGGTGATTTTCACTACGTATAGTCGTTAGATGATAGTAGCTAATTATGGGTTATCTAGATTGTATTCATAAACCATAGAAATGATATTGAAGTGTTTGAAGAAGAGTCAAAGCTAACTATTTTTGGGGATTGGGAAGTAGATACTTTTCCTCGACTATTGTTTGAGGTTAGAGATATTCTTGGCCCTTTTTGAGGTGAGTGGATAATTTAGTCTCTTTTAGTACATATTATTATTGAAAAGTATGATTTTAAACTTGTGAATTTAAATTTACATTGTATTGAAGTTTTAAACTGACTGCAGTTCTATTGTGGTTTACATTAGAAGTATTACTCATTAAATTCAGTAAAATACCTTTACATAATTATTTTTGAAATTGGAAGCTTATCTTCTATCATAATAGTATTATTGGAACTTTTGGTAAAATTGTTTTTATGTTTTGATGTTGAAGGGCTTGAAGTTTATCAAAACAATGAATTGATAGCTATTAATTGGAGATTGAATATTGTTTTATGAAATAGAAATATTTTCTTGACTTTATGCTTGATTTATAAAATTGGACCCTTGAGAGAATTTCTTTGAGAACCCCAAGTGCACTTGGAAATTAGAATTGAAATGAACATTGGAAATGTGAAATTGAATTGGTGGAAGGATAAGGTGAAAATACTAATATTGTAATGGGAAATCGTATATTGTATAAGTTGGATATCTAAATGAACTTGCCGTTGGATTTAAAAATCCAAATTGAAATTATGTATTTTCTTGTTTCATGAGTACCTCTTTCAAATTTCAAATTGATTTCCTTCTTACATGTATATATATAATTAAGGAACAACTTAGTATTTTATTCAATTTTACTTGTTTAAGAACTCCATGGTATGAAAATGTATTTTCCAATGATTTCCTAACTTCATTTGCTACAATGAATTGAAATAAATTGTATGGACAACAAAATTTCATTTGTAAGCTTATTTCATACTTATATATATATAAATATATTGGATTCCATATGGATATATTTTTTATTTGCAATAGACTTCTAATAAATTATTCACTCATTGAGTTTTATTCAAACTCATCACATTTGCTTAAAATGATTTGTTTTTTTGACCCTTAAATTATTGTCGAACAGATGGTAAGGTTGAGCTTGCCTCTTTTTCAAATAGGTTGACTTCTTGGAGATTTAAGACATCCTCTTTGAATGATATTTTGACAGTTGGATTAGGATGAGTCCTCATGTACATATGTGTAGTGATGTGTTTGGTTGTTTTGATGTGACTATTGTATATACAAGTTTTTTGGTAGGGCACGAAGTCCTCTACTTTTGATTCAGTCTTTTTACTAGGTAATAGGAGAAATTTCATCCATCTTTTATAAAAAGTTATAAAAATATTTTTTTAAGTAATTTTTGAGAAACTGTTATTTTAATAATCTTCAACCATGTTTGTATCATAATTGGTGTTCAAGAGTAATGTTTAGGCTTACTAGAAGTCGCTCCAGGGGATATCCTACACTGATCACATGCCCAAAATTGACACATGACAAAGTTAATATCAGAGCATAATCTAAGGTCTAAGTGCATAATTTAGAGTCTCCAACTACCAAAATGAGATAAACATACCGAATTCATGAAAGTGCACTCAGAAGTGTGAACCATGACTGAGGATATGTCAAAACCTACTACAAGATGTATCATAAATTTTGACAAAGTGCCCTAAATTTATAGAATGACTATGACTTGCTAAATTTAATACCTTCCCCCTTTAAGTCTCAAAATTTTGTTACCAAGAACAAGATATAGATTAGTGAGAAGAATAATTTTTGTTTATGATAAGAAAGTGAGATTCAAAACAAGAAGACACAATAGATAATTAAATTGACTGACAATGATAGGAATAGTATATGGTTTGTTTAGGAATGAATCATTTATTCGAGACTTGATGTGAAATAATTCCTTAATATATGTAAGAGTATAACCTATAAGGTTTACATTGGTATTGAGAAATAAGTGGGAGCATGGAAAGGACATTAGAAGCAAGTAATTGGTTAAGAAAATAAGTAGTAGTTTTGATACTTAGTATGAGAAGTAAATACAAGATTTAGTTGTAAATTAAAAGTAGATATGTGAAATAAGTGACCTAAAAAGATTGGAAAGAGACATGAATAGGGGCACACTTGGTAATTGTTATAGATATTTTCCAAACAATGCAAAATGTGCTGGCTAAAGCCCAATAAAAAGTTAAGTCCAGTCAAAAGGGGTCTGAATCACCCAACGATGGAGGTCACTCAACAAAGGTGCCAACTCGCTAGCTACGAGATTAGGACATGATGTGAGATCGAGACAAGTTCTAGCTCACCAAGAATAAATTCCCTCTCGCCAAGTGAAGCATGCTGCCATAGTCATCTGCAAGAAGCCAATTTGGACTAGTTTGCTAAGCTCACCAACACAACTTGCAGGTCACCCAATGCGAGCTCATACTGTCCAGCGAGCTGTTTCAAGGGTTATGTACAGAATGCCGGGGTCTAGTCAGCACCCAAAGGCACATTCTTCCAACCGACAAGTCAGCCCCCAAAATCAACACATCAACCTCCAAAATTCAATAGTGAAATGCTAAACATTTATTATACATCAAACATTTATTGCCCACAATGGCGGGAATAATCATTTTGCTATTTGTCAAATTTCATTTGTAACCCTCCTAACTTCTATAAATAGGAGAAGGATATATCATTGTAGAAAGAGGAAGAGCAATTACATGCAAACACTTTACCAAAATAGTGAGAGAGAACTTGTAAAGTGAGAGAGCATTGAGATTGTAACAGTACTGAATTTCATAGAGAAATCACCAAACAAAGCTAATACAAACCACCATGGACGTAGGGGTTAAATTAGCTTTAGCCGAACTATGATAAAAGCTTATGTGTGCACTGTTCTTCCTCTTTCTCACTCTCTTTTTTGTTTAAACTTGAGTTATCTACTTGTAGTCTTGGGTGTTGAAGAACCGTTTAGGTTGACTAAGATTTGGGTTCACTAAACCAAATTTTACCATCAACAATAATAATATAGAACTAATACGAGATACCTTGAAAATAATTGTGATTATAATAGAATTCAAATTTTATATAATGAGTGAATAGGAAATTAATATTTTTATTGGAACATAAAAGGGACTATAGAAAGCTACAGCCCAACAAAATGGGGACAAGAAATTCCCATAACATCTTGCATCAAAAGAAGGCCACATCCATTAGGGGGAGTCAAGAAAATGTGCACACCAATAATAAGATTTTGGGCATGTGAACCCAACCAATTAGAATGAGTAAATTTGCTCTCCCACCAACAATTCAAAAGCGAATGTCTATGGGCTATCAAAGGATCACTACAAGAAAATTCGGATATTCCAACGGAAAAAATCCGTTGGAATTCCGTTGGAATTAAAGCCAATTCCGTTGGAATTTGG
>JANHAO010019937.1:0-13031 GCA_026873985.1 Saraca asoca
GGATATATTTATAAATATTAAAAAATATTGTGTTTATTTGTAAATATATATATTGTAATTATTATTTTTTCATATGAAAATAAGTATTCATAATATTAAATAATAGGACATAACAAATAATAAGCTGGAAATCGAGCTTGACACGGATGTTGAAATAGAAAATGGATGTTTGAACTTTTTGAAATTATGGACACGACCCCGAAATCAAACTTGACACGTTTCTTGAAATAGAAAATAGATATCTGAATTTTTTGAAATTATGGACACGGTCCCGACATATTTTATGTTGGCGTCGATGAGTGTTTTCCGATACCGACACACGAATACGACTGCTATATGAAATTTTAGTGCATTAATAACCTACAGTGAATGATCTAGGTGGTCAAGATTGTCATGTCCACGGCCAAGTTAGCCATTTCATAATACCTTCTTTCCGTTTATAAGTACGAAGTCAGACCAATCATCCAATAAGGATCGACCGTGTGGTGATCATTGATTGGTCGGAACATTCTAGAAATATAGCTGCCTCTAGTTGCCTAATAATAGTATTAACTGGTAAGGGCCCCACCGATCACTAAGTGGATGAGTTAGTTACTCGATCTTATTAATGTAACTGATCTATCACTTAGACTAACTGATCATGTGACCAGGCTTTAATCCTTCGTGCAGACTATGTAATCATACTTGCAATATAAGGCTATTTATCAGAAAATAGTTAATAATGAAGCATATACTGTGATTCCTCGTGATAAAGCCACGAAATAAGTACTTCTTTGAAAAGAAAGTAATATCAGTAGTAGATTAATAAAATAAATTCATGTCCTACCTCCAAAATCTGTTCTTTCGTGTAAAAAGAACAAAATCATGTATGGCTAAGTAAACAAAAAATATGAAACTATTTAATTATCTTACACTACAACAAAATAAAGAAATAAGTAAAGTCAAATCTTAATTTTCAAGTTTCTTTTTAAGAAGCTCTCATCAATCATCTCCTGTATCCTCGTGAAGCCATTTATTCACTATGACCTTTAAAATGTCTTTGAATACCTAAAAGGATCCAATCCACCTGAAAATACAATACCACTGATTTTGTCGATATCCATGTCCATCATTGTTTTTAGGTGGCAATTTAAATTCATTGTTATCATGTTTTAGTGACTTTTCTTTCAATTTGTTGATATTTCAAACAATCATTATCTATAATTTTTTGTGTATAACTGGACAACAGGATGAGCAAAACTTAAACCATAGGATGCTATGCTTGAATAAAAAAGGACCGACAACCTATTTTTCAAGTATTCTCAATTTTATACCAAATTGCGCAAAAAGTAACAGTTTAAAGAGGTTTCTTTATGATTCCCACATGAATATAGAATCATCCAAAGATCTACAAGTCTTAGGACATCTGTTAGTGATGATGTATCGACCTAACTTCAATTTTTACCAATATAATATAAAATAAGTCAATATGATATAGATTTTGGTGTTGTTCTTTTAAAATAATAATATAAATTAAAATCTATGACAATTTTTTTTTTCTAAGTTTCACTAAGATGTTGTAACTCTTTCTCATTCATAGAGAGTATCGCAATTTAAATATATCATGAATCATTTGAGTGGCTTGGAGGAATATATAGAAGAAAAAATCTTTATGAATCTTCTTGTCATTAAAATAATTTTGAAACTAAAATTAATGCAAGTAAACTCATCACTCAAGCTAAAAGTTAAATGATGAAAATTTTAAAGATTAATTTGCCATGATACAATAATTGATTCATGCAATGTTTTGATAAGTGAGAAATATTTAGTCACAATTGAGAGTATGTCAAACTTACATAAAACACATATAAATAAGGCTATACTAGTGAAATGAAACATGGGAACATCATGGAATTAATATATATATATATATATATATACACACACATACATAGAATTATTTTACCTCATTCAATAAAATTTTAATATAATATAAAATTAATTTTAATTATAAACATGTGGATGACATAAAATACATGAAAATAAATAAAGAATGAAAAGCAATGGACTTCAAAGAGTTTGATAAGATTCTTTTTGCCTGTCAAAACAATAAATGAATATAACCTATAAATATCTAAATATATAACTTCTATAAAAATATTTAACAAAAAATATTAATGTTTTTTTTTTTTTTTAATAGTGTGGGTGAATGAGAGGGCAAAGAGAAGAGGGATACGGGGGCTATTTATAAGTGGTACAATTATTAGCACTCTTATTTATCTATTTACATACTTTTTTATATAAGTTTTTTAAAAGTTAAATTTATTACATTTTAATTATTGCTTCACACTCTTAATGTCACATCCCAAATTTTTGAAACACGACCAACATAGGTAGACACTTGATAGCACCCACCTACAAGCCTTACACCTACTTTCTCAATGGATATTACTTGTTAAACTTCAAAAAAGAGTGCTAGTATTTTTTTTTTTCAAAAAATGCTTGTAATTTTAATTCACTAATAGAAAGGCTTTTAACATATTTCGATAGAATTCCATTTGTAAAACCTATTTCTTAGTATCAAAAATTTTCATATAAATCTCAATTTCTGACAAACATTATAATATATAAAAACATAAGAACTCAATACATGTATACATGAAATTGTTTACTATCAACTATTCCTCCAAGTATTATGTCATACTTCTCAGCCAATGTGATCTATAACAATGAGCAGTTTGCATCCTAAAACATTTTTATTTAAAGAAAACATAGTGAGTTTCAATGAAACTTAATAAGTAAATCATTTACTCTATACACAGTCTACTATCAATATGCAATTACACCAATGCCACAATTGCCAATCTACACCTGAAACAAAACATAGTAATATATAGTTTAACCAACATAGACATACAACTACATGACATTTATTTACTTCCGATTTATGGATCATATACATGAACAAAAAGTGATTTATCATCTCAGTCATCTATTTTCGTTAGTTGAAACTCATGAGACCACACTAATTCAATTCTATTTCCAATATCCTACACTTATAAATTTTGATCACATCCATTGACACTTATGAAACACAATTTCAATACATTCCATCATCAACATTTAAACAATTCTAATCAATGTTACTAGTTTATGCAATTATTCAGACAAACACTTGAATATACCAAGTTATAAATCAACCAATTAATCCCACAAATTGTTTCATAAACTCGATCTTGCTATGTCTCTATCTATAAATCCACAAATTCTTCTCTACGTTCATGAAGCCCAACATATCTATTAACATACATCATTTCAAAACTTTCACCATGATCATCACAACTAAACCAAATACAAGTATCCAAGGTATCTAACTCTTGGTTAAACATGCCAATTCATTGATGAAACTCTTACGGAAAAAAGAAGAGTTTTTTATCCACCAAATTAACACATAGTCATTGTCAATATACCATTCCAATTGTTTCCAAACATTAATTTAAGATTTAAACAATTCTCATATCACCACATTCTCTCACTTTTGACTTTTGATTGATGTTTGACATTTCCATTCACATTTATTATAGATATATTACACATTTTGAGATGCCAAACTCAACCCTTTAAGGCTATTGGGCATACTACAAACAAGTAATCTTATATATATATATATATATATATATTTCACTTGGGATCTAACACTTTAGCAATTATTCTATTATCCTAAAATTCTAGCATTTGAGCATTAACGACTCTAACCATTAAATATAATATAGCCAAGAATAGTGTCATACACAATTCTAATCATTTGCTACTTGAGGACAATATATGGTGACGGAATCCACCTTGTTTACTTAACATTTAGTAATACAAAACTACTATGATCACGTACCATGTAATTTCCATTCACAATTCACACTCTATCATTTATCGTTTGAATGGCTTATGAATAAGAGCATTACTAAACTCAAATCAATTTACTTTTATCGAAACAATACCATTTAAAATTTTTTTTATATGGACCCAAGGTAGTAATCTTCAATCCAACAAGGACACTTTGTTCAAAACAACACATTCTCTTTACATAAGGCATTCAAGTCAAACACTTTCAATTCAATCAATCGAAGGCATAAAAATGAATAAAGTGTTAGATACATGAGTAAGTTTCTTTAGGCTCCATTTGCCTTATCACTCAAGTAGATATAACTCTCCTTATCGATTTTATGGCCATGTTAGAATATGTACATATTTATTTTTTTAAAAAATACTTTTCGAAGTTCCTTAAAGAACTTGCTCTATGAATCCAATTTTCAATTCATACAAAACTGATTAAGACATACACATCATAATAGTTCAATGATCATGTCCATATTTAATTAACTAGCCAGCTTAATACACAAATAATCATTTTCCCACTTAAGAGGCCACTCAAAATTTTAATTTATATTTGTTGGTTTCTTAATGAACTTTCAAGAATCCATATCAAATAATTCACAAACTTAATTATTCAATTTACAACACATTCAATACAGTGATAATACTTAACTAATTAGTCATTTAGTCATGGAATGATTTCTAATTTGTAAATCAATCAAAATAATAATAATAGTTTACATACTTAGTCATCCTATTATAATATTACTACCCTAACATGTACCATTTACAATAATACGAC
Organism: Saraca asoca; assembly: GCA_026873985.1. Taxonomy (NCBI): domain Eukaryota; kingdom Viridiplantae; phylum Streptophyta; class Magnoliopsida; order Fabales; family Fabaceae; genus Saraca; species Saraca asoca. The sequence continues at coordinate 4,652 of JANHAO010019937.1, forward strand.
AAGGAAAACCTCAAGACTCTAGTGAACTAATAAACAATTGAGTTCACAAACCCAATCATACAATCCATACAACTATAAAGAAAAAGTGATAGATAACAATTCATCAGCTTATAATATATAAAAAATATTTCAACATTTTTTTTCATCTCTAGGACTCACAATCTGAATCGCCCCTTTTTACACCAATTTCACAATCATGCTTGCAAAAATAGAGCATGTATATGTGCCTCTGTGATTTGAATAAAAAATTATACTAGTTTTGTGCGATTCAAATCATTCTTTCCTAATCCTATTTTTTACTCTAATCACAATCTTGATTGAGTGCAATTCTAGACTTCTTGAAGGTCTGTAACTTCAGGTGAGTAGATTTATTTTTGGAACTAAAACTTTTCGAGTGAAACTGGAGCATTCATATCTAACTCTCATGATTCTAATAGCAATTCTACTCAAATTCAAGTTTTTGGGATCCTAATCATGCTCATGATCATGATCGCATGCCTAGTTTCACACACAATAATTGGACTTCTTCTTTTAAAATCTTCTTTCAACTGCTATAAATGCCTATATGACACCATTTCCATATATACTATTCAACAACTTCAATCATATCAGCCATAAAAATCATGATACAAGCATATCTTAATTCTACTTAATCTTGGATGCATAGCTAATTCACCTAAAACAAATTCCATATGCTACACTCTCATTTCCATATCACACCTTTCAAGTAACCCAAAATATTACTATCACAACACACATGACCACATTATGGTACAATTCCTATATAAATCCATCAAACATGTTCAATTAAGCCAAATCATATGCTCACAAAAATTCAACTCACATTTAGTCACAAGAAACGAAACATTATACAAATATAAGGGAAATGAGTGATTTACTCACTATCTGAGCATGGTTTAAAGTATAGGTGCATGAGTCCATAATAGCCAATATACGATAGACATATTGAGGTTATGTTAGTGTGCCTAGGAACATGAAGCATAAATAAGGATATGCCCATATCATTTCCAAACATGTGATAAGTCCTAACTATTCTTAAATCTTTAGCTAATATGTATACTCATTATTAGATTGTACCTACTATTTCCATCTATGGAAACTATACTGCTTAGACCCATCTATTTGGGAGAATTCAACTCCATTAAACTCTTCCCATTAATCTTTATCTATAAATATACTGAGCCCATTATTTTGGCTTACTAAGAACCTCTTTAAGCTTAAGAGTTGTATGTTTTCCTATTTCCTTCTTTAAAAATCATGGGTTCAGTGTGTTAAGTTGGAAGAAAATATGTGTTCATATGGAAGCCTAAGCCTAGTAAGTTATGAATATGGAGGGCTTGAAGAAAGGTTACATGAATATTCTTAACTATGTGTTAGTATACACCTACTTGTAGGTGACAAGTTCACCTGGAATAATAATTCATTGCCATGATTAGAGTATAGGTACATTTTAGCAAAAATAAGATTGTTTGATGCTTTAGTGTTGGGCTAGATAGAACAAGGATTTGTATTTTATCTTGTTTAATTTTTCCCGAAGGAAGTATTTATTGAAAGGCTAAGAGTTATTTATTTCTTGAGGATAGTTTGCTACGGAGAATGAGTAGGCAAAAGAAGCTAAAATCCTAATTTCCTTCATTTCTAGATTTTCAACTTAATGTTTCTTTCTTGTCCCACTTGGAACTTTAAGATGAAGCCCACTTACTCAATTGCCAATCTCATGATGTACATCATGAGTCATTCCAGAAAATTTTGACAATTGTCAGTCTTGTTTTCGTTCTATGAATAAGTTAGTAAATTTGGTGCCTTAACCCTTTAATTCTCAGTAACTTATCGCGAAAAATAGAACTTGAGTAATGGGAAGAATAATTTTTGTTTATGAGATGAAAATGAGATTTGAAATGAGAAAACCTATTAAAACTAACTGGCTATGATGGGATAGTATACAACTTGTTTTGAATTGAATTGTTTGTTTGAGGCTTGATGTAACATGATTACTTGATACATGCAAGAGTATAACACATAATATTCACTTTGGTATTTGGAAATAACTAGAAGTATAGAAAGGAATTAGGTGTGATGTGAATGGTTATCTAAGTCTAGTTGTGTATGAGATATGGTGGTAGTGAGCATATGAAAGAAATTTAGGAAAATGAAATTGTCATAAACATGTGTAATTGGACCTAAAGGACACTAGAACTAAGTCATTTGTCTAGAGATAAGTAATAGTCCTTACACTTTATTTAAGAAGTAGATATCAGATTGAGTTGAAAACTAAGATTAGGTATGTGAAATAAGTAATTTGATTGGAAAAAGATATTCATAGGGGCACACTTGGAAACGATATAATACTTATATAAGATACACTAAAAATAATTATGACTATAATTGAATTTGAATTTAATATGATAAATGATTAGGAAGTTTGTATTGAATGGTGAAGGTAAGGAATTAGTGTTGAATTTGGATTAAGAACAATGTTTATCAGAAGGGAAATAGGATGTTAATAATTTCTTTGAAAAAAAAAGAAGAAGAAATGTAAAGATCCTTGGCATAAATGGGTGATGTATAAGTAAAGTGTGAGGGAATTAGTAACTTTCATTTCATTGAATATAAATAATGAGGTTAAGATTGAGATAAAACCCAATTAAAGAGATACACAATAAAATGCATGGTATTATGGGATATAACAGATAATGAGAAAAAAGTATTTTTTTTTTATCTAAGTTAATAATGCAAGGTGAATGTGCAAATCTAAGGAATAGAGTAAAAGTAAAAGTTCATTAATATGTAAGGTTAACAACAAATAAAGGGTTAAGTTTGTTGGTGGTGAAATGAAAAAGAGTACCCTACAAGTGAGTTTGGTGTTAACTCTTTGGATATAGTTAGAGAGACACGATATAAGTTATAAATACATTAGTATAATTGTGATATTTATTGTACCTATAACTGTAGTGTATGGAGTGTAATGTGAAAGTAAAAAATCTATAGCTGAATTGTGTATTAGTTGTTATCAAGAAATAGAACATAGAAAGTGCATAAAGATTGGTTTTGGATATATAAGTTGTTTATACTAAGGGGAAGAAAGAAATGAGTTAGAAATGTTGAAAAATGGAGAATAAATGGATTATAAAAATTGTGGTTGGAATTCAAAGTAGGGCTTTTCTCTACTTGGCATTTGTGGAAACTTGTATAGTTATAGTTATTTACAGATGTTTACAATTGTGATGCTCATGACTAAAATTAATGGATTTTTGTGTTTTACTAGGATGACTAAATTGAAGGAACTATAGTAGCTATATGATTACAAGGGTGAGTTTATAGTCAAAGAAGTTACAATATTGGTAGATCATAGGAATAATGCTTGCATTTGGATAGGAAGTTTTAGATTTAAGGATTAAGATTAGTCCATCTAATAAAGAATATAGGATAACTAGACTTAGTGAGTTGTGAGGGAAAGTCCAAATGTTAGGGTGTGAGTGGGTAGGAAATGACTGTTTAAGATTGCTTTGCTAAACAGCGAGAATAGATCTTTGATACTCTAATGAATTCTCTTTTATTATCGATATAAAAAAACAAAGTATCCAACTCATTTCCCCACTAAACTTTGCCTTTTAATTTCCTTACAATGTTATACAAATGCACTATTCATGCTTAAAAGAGCTTTGCTAGTGTTGAAGTCTAGATTGTATGGGATTGGAAGAAGATGATTATTTGATAAAAGGATAATTGAATCCAAAAAGGGATAATATCCATGTAGTAAGATAGGAAGTGTAGATATGGTTTATGCTACTGGCATAGTTGAATCGTTCTTATAACAAGTGAATATGAATTGAACATCTAATCCTAGATCACCAAGACACCAGTAAAATTTGAGAATGAATTCTTTTTAAGGGGATGACTTTGTAATACTCAAAACCATTTTTGAACGACTCACATGAAGAGTTTCTTATAAATGAGAAATATTCAAAAAAAATTTAGTATGTGATCTACATGATGTAAATTGAAAGGTTTTATCTACAAAATATATAAAAGCATATTTAACAATTTATAAAAGCATATTTGATACTCTATTTATTATACTAGATATTTAATGAATACTGAGCATATCTTACTTTTGACAATTTGGAATCTAAAATTTGTGAACACATAATATACTTTACCAAGTTAGATTTTAAATTTGACCAAAGTTTGTCTAAAATACTATTTTAAATTATTTTGGTAAAAGATGTGTATTATTAATCTACTTGTTTAAATGCATTAAGTCTGAAACTTAAGTTTATTTAGTAGATCTAACCTATGTGAACTAATCATGTTTTAAATTAAATATATGTAAACTATAAATGACCACTTTTATATAATTTTTCTATACTATATGCTTTATGTCTATTATTGTTTACTGATTTTCTATTTTCCTTTTAACTGCTAATTTATTTTACTTTTCCCCTGCCTTTTATCAGATCCACATCGGATCCAGAAAACCACCAACTCATTATCATTCATCTCCTCTTCTTCGATTCTTCTTTGCATCTCTCACTGTCTTCGTTTATCCTTTCTTTCACTGACACCGGAGTCACTTGTTGCAAGCTACGGTTCTCGACCACTTGGTCTATGGCTATGGCGCGCGAGACCGAGCAGAATCACCAAGCAGTTGGACGTTGGCCTGAGCTCCATTGAAGACCCTCGATCGCACCTTGACATCGCTACTTTCAACGGTTGTTTTCGATGATGCCATGAGTATGTGGGAAAGGCGATAGTGCCTAAGGGAGTTGAGCTTCAGCCTGACCTTATGCTTCCGCAAGTGAGCTAGCTCGTGAGGTAATATTCCAACATCCAAATAGTTCTAATTTGTTTGGTAACCATCTCAAATTATGGGTGTTGTCGCTACTGACTGGATTAGCTTTGACTTGTTGAATGGTGTCCTCTTGAAGTAATGGGTTACTCTATTTCAAGTCAAATTTAGATAATGAAGTATTTTAGAGTCTCTTTAAGCTTAAACTAATATTTTTTTTTTTTAAATAGACAACTAAGTTAATTTAGTGATCAAGTTGGTAGTATTAAATTTTAGTAATTAATTTGGGACTTGAAAGACTTGTAGAGCTTATAAAGTGTGAGAAACAAGGAGGTAAATCGGCAATTTCAGAGTTGAAAATTTGTGGGTAAGAGCTATTACAATCTTGTCAAGCGAGTGGATATCCTACTTTACCTTATCCCAAGTTTCAATCAATTTGGGTAAATTGAGTTGTTGTGAGAATAACACAAGATAAGATTCTAAGCTACTGTTATTATTGGAGACTTTAAGACTGTTTTGGATAGTCTTTAGATAATTATGAAATCATACCAACAACTCCTAAGTCAGCTATGATGTTAGGAGGAGTTATAGCTTCGGCAAAGAAAAACACGTGATTAGAAAAATATTTCCCAGTTGGTTGGTCTTATCTAGCCAGCTTTATGGCCATCTAAATATGATTTTTTGTCACAATTAATTATTCTTTTAGTTGTAGGAAAAATGTTAGGTCAGACCTATGACTTACTAGATAGTTCTTAAGTTATTACAAGATTGATTGGGAAAAAGATAAATAAGAGATTTGAACTTGAGAGGAAACTTTTAAATTATTTCTATTTAGTCTTAAACACATTGGGATAATAAAAACTCAAGTTGCTTATATTAGACCATTTAGCTTTCTAGTTCAAGAACTTGCAATTCAATCTTGGAATTAGGAAATAAGAATGAAAGATTTGGATTGACAAATATGAAAGCTTCAAATTAAGCTCGATGAGCTTAGAAGTCGTGAGTGAATAGTTTAGTCTCTTTCACACTTATTACAAACATGTTTGATTTTGTTTTGCAAATTTAAGCTTTGGTACTATCTTATATTTGAATTTTGAACTAGTTGACATCCTGTTATCTATTTATATTAATTTGACAAAACAAGTTTTAGCAAACCACCTTCAAGAGGAATTGGTGTTGGAAAATAATTTATGAAACTATTTAGTATGTTTTTGACATTGGAAATTCTCCTAGGATTTCCATCGCATTGTAACATTGAGCTGTCATATGTTGATATGTAAAAAGGGAAAAGCTTGGAAGGCTTGATGCCCCATCTTGGAGCTCAAAGTGCTTGGACTACTTGAAATTAAGCTCAGTGAGCTTAGCCTGTGAGTGGATAATTTAACCTTTCCTTTTTATGTAGACTATATCATATATTTAATTTATCTATGGTTTTGGAAAAACTTTTACTAAGCTCACTAAATCAACTTGAGTTGTCAAGTATTCTTACATTAATAGTTTATCTTTTTCTCTATATGCATAAATTGAATAAAAAGCATTTAAATTACGATTTAAGACCTAAACTTTATATTATGCTATCATTGTATAAATTATTGAGATTTTTCTCAGTGTTTATTTGTAAAGACCAAATTAGAATTTGTGCATTAGTGAAATGTTTTTTTATATACATACGTGTGTGAGCCATAATTATCTATGGGTGATTAATATAAGTACTCTTGATATTTTCATGAAGTGATTTTGCCAAGCGGTTATGTATGAAAAGTGATTGAATTGCAAATATTTTTTTTTTTTAAAGTTTCTCTCCTTCTTGGCTTTGTGTTGCATTTTCTTTTCTTTTTTTTGGATCCTTTAGAAATTCCTTTAGAAAACCCTCAAGTGCAGTTGTTATAAGAATAAAATCTGTTGGAGGAATAAGGGGAGAATATCTACTAGAAGGATAAAGTGAATGACGACAATTGAATTCTGTTAGATAAGTTTGTCAATAGGAACTCACCATTGGATTCTAATGGTATATTGAGATCACGTGTTTTTATGCTACATGTATATTTTGGAAGTATGAAATATTTTATTTTATTTTTCATGCACAACAAGTGTGCTTTGAGTTAAATGACCATTCATTGGTTTGTTTGAGATTTGAATTACTTTCTTTTAAACCTAAACTTATTGATAGATTGGATATTAGTTCACATATTTCCCTTGGTTTTGTATTTGGCACCTCATTAGCTCACTTAAAGCTATCATGATTACTATCATAATGCTTTGACATGAAAATATAATGCTTTGACATGAAAATTTTGATGTGTAGAGATACACTTTTTTTTTTTTTTTTGTAGCATCATATAAAACAAAAGAGAAACAAGATTCCAAATGCCCTGTTTTTCCTAATGCTAACATGCATTCACATAAAACAAAAGACAAACAGGTTCCAAACAGCATTCACATAAAACAAAACATCATTCCAAATGTTCTGATTAATACCAGCATGGTGCAACAAAATAATATATGGGCCAAAGAATATTGTAATTTCATACAGTTGACATGTCCAATCAGCATGCACTTTGAAAAGAAATTAAAACTGCGGAGAACTTCTATGTGTAAAACTGTATAACCTTATCTGAAACTAACCATTGATAGATAATCTAAACAGTCCTTCCACAATACACGAGATAAAATTAAAACTGCAGAAATATTAATACGCGTAAGCCATTGCACAATAAAAATAACAAAAAATATGAGAAAACACTGGCAGCAAGACCTATCAAGGTGACAGCCTACAATTTCCGTTCTGACAGATCTATCCAAAAGCATAGAAGAATAAACTTTTCCTCATATCCTTTTCAAATAATGAGATTTAGCCGTTAAATCAAGCCAATTCAGAAATATATTCACCTTAAAAAAATGACAAATTAGTATTCCCTGTACTGGCAAGAATGAATAGCATAAAAAAATTTACATTGATAGTATAGCCTTAAATATATTCATCATCAAAAGCTCAGTCTTTAGAAATATAAAAATTATAGTCTATTACCTATACACAACCCCATGCTCTGTCTGGCAGACAATTTACATGCCTTATAATCTCAAATCACTCTTATCTAATAAAGCTCCTTAAAATGGACAAATTCCCCCAAATCAGTAAAGAGTGAGCCCTGGTTAATAGCTAATAAAACAAGGGACACATCTGCAAACACAAATAGATTGATGACCCTAATAAACTATTGAGTTGAGTCAAACAATTTTCCATATAAAGGATGTTCTTCATTCAACTTTGTGTTCTCCATTATTTGATCACTACAAAACAAAAGACCTTTTCCAGCGTTTTTTTTTTTACCTTTACCAGCGTTGTAAACGCTGGTAAAGGTCCCAACCAGCGTTTGGCGAAACGCTGGCGTAGCTGGGGTCGGCAGAAGTATACCAACATTTGTAACAAACATTGGTATAGATAAGGATTTACCAGCATTTGTATCAAACGCTGGTATAGACAATTTTTTCCAGCATTTGATATAAACGCTGGCATAGGTTATTTTTTCCTGCGTTTTCTACAAACGCTGGCATAGACACTTTTTTCCA
>JANHAO010019938.1:0-13023 GCA_026873985.1 Saraca asoca
ATTCAAATTCCAAGTCAACCTACTTTGATACTGCAAAATTAATTTATATATCATTTAAACTTTGCATGGTTTGTCTTTTTATGCCGTACTATTTTTTAAATCTTGCTCTTATAATTTATGATTAAAATTTTTTATCTCTCATCCTAATTAATTATGTTATGATTAATAAAATTAAAAATATCTATTGCACAATAAAATTAAAAGACTATTATTACAGAGACACCATAATTACAATATTGGGATTTGCAGGAACTGTTTCGCTCACGTGCATACATGAAGTGATTTAACCCAAGACCCAAGTCTCGTGTCACTGCTGAGTGGAGTGGGCACCGGCTTCAACCAAATGAAATTAACATTTGAGAAATGATACTCAAAGAAATAAAATTTCACACCAAGTCTCACGACCACATTCACTTTCAGCCTAACATATGCTGTGCGAATTTATTGTTATTCTTAACATATAATTTTGTTGCACAAATATTATAGGACAAATATGCACAAGCCCTAGTATAATGTCTTGTGTCAAATAATCCTCAAAATTTTCAAATAACACTCTGAATTTTGAATAAAAGTGAAAATATCAGTGACCTGATTAAAAATTATAAGCAACCATGTAATGCCTCCATGACCCATTTCCTCACTATTTTCGTGGGAATTGTTGGCAATTTATACAATCTTGTGGTTCTATTTTTCTTCATAGATCATTTGTATTCTGAGGCATTAGGGCATGACATGAAAGTATTATTTTCGTCTGATTTGCTAAAAGTGAGCTCGACAACATCAAGACAGTTGAGGCATATATATTTTGTTTTTAATTGTTTGACTCTGAGTTCATTTTTTCCCAACTTTCTTTAGCTTTGAAACTTAAAACTTTATTTCCTTCGATTCTTGAAAATTTTGTATTGAACTTTTTTTTAATTATTATTATCCTTGCAATGACTGTTATAATGATTTGAGTTTGAGTTTTTTTTTTATTCTTACTATTTTTCTAGTGATTGTTTTGAAAACTAAAAACCAATTACTCATTATTTAGGACTGTAAATTCAATGCATCAATACCTTATAGATGTGAGCACTAACCACTATAGTTGTTTGATTTTGCAATTTCTTATTAAAATCAAGTTTTCTAATGTATATGTATTTTGTTTGAAACTTGTAGGTGATTTATTAGGACCATATTTGCACTCCCTCTTCTTTGCATTATGCGTTAGAATTAAGTAACTGATTGATTTTTCTTGCTCCTGGTAGTGAGCTGATGATATGGTTATAAAGTTGCACCATGTGGATTTCCTGAGCAGTAAATCACCTTACAAATATGAGGGTGGGAATGCAAACTTAATAGTTCATGTGGACCTAGATGAAATTAGCTAATAGACATTGTGGCAGAGTTAAGTTATCCAAACCCTTCTGAGATATATTACAAGTTACTTAATAGAAAAGTGGATGATGGTTTAGTGTTGATTGTAAACGATAGACAAGTGATGGAAATGGTGGAGACATATAGGGGGATAGAAATGTGGGCCATGTATGTTAAAGTTGGGATTGACCTAATAGATCTAAGTGAGGTAGCAGAGAATGCAAGAGGTGATGGTAATATGTAGAATGATGGAAATGGTAATAGGAAAAATGATGAGATGGTAACAAGCAAAATGGTGTAGAAGATGATGATAGGAATGATGGTCATTTAGGAGAAGAAGAAAGTGACAATGGAGATGAGGTGACTGTATTAGGGCTTGATGAAGATGCTAATGACCTTAATAGTAGGGATGACAAAATTTTAGATTTGAGGCTTTCCCTGCGGATTTGTCTTTATGGAGCACAAATATGATATGGATTTTTGGGCAAGGTATAAAGCAAGTTTTCAACCTAATGAAAATTTTGGGGATGGGGCAATATTATGCTACTTTGTCTCAAGAATATGAAATTATAATTTAACCCTTATGAACTAATACATATGTGTATCTTACTGTTGGTCCTTTTAATAATTTAATTATTAAAAATATATTAAAAATTCATAAAAAAATTGGCTATTTCCTTTTAGATTGTTTTTTTTTAATTTGGGATTGTTTGAATAAATTATGTGTAGTTTTAGATTTTTTTTGTGATATTATGTGTGGTTTGGAGTATTTAAATTTAAATTTTATGTTTATATATTTTTTGGATTTTTTATTTTTTAGTTTTTTTCCGCAAGGCATTGAGGCTTTACAGATTGTAGGAATAAGGCACCAACTTATCCCACATGTAGGGACGAAGTAGGATAAGGCAAGGCATGGTACTGTGAGGATGAGGTAGGGGAAGCTTGATTTGTCCTCGCTTTGTCCTATTGCCATCCCTACTTAATAGTGACCATATTGTGAAAAATTTGAATTTGGAGCCATGGATGCTAGAAAGGCTGGAAGAACTAAAAGATGATGAATTGTTACCTTACAAGTTTCTAAGGTGAAGTACATTGCATCAAAAAGGAAAAAGAATATTGTGACAAAAAAATGACTGGAAAAGGGAAAAAAGTTAAGAGCACACATGGTGATGATGAAGAATCTAAGAGTAAGGCATGGAAAGAGTTGGTGACATATCAAGAAGCTAATGAAAAGAAAATAATTGGTTTTGATTTCATAATCAATGAAGAAGACGAATTTCAACACATTAGTGACAATGTGAAAGATAGTGATAAAAGGTTCCCTGAGTTTCATGAAGAAACTAACATGGAAAGCCTTACTTTTGTGGTTAAAATGAAGTTCAAGAATGCACAAGTCTTTATAGATGCAATGGTTGAATGGAAAGTGAGAAAATGGTGTGATATTAGATGGATAAGAAATGAGAGGAAAAGAATGTTGGTGAAGTGTAGGATAAGAGGCTGTAATTAGAGGATCTTTACATCACCAATGCAAGGAAAAACAACCTTGCAAATTAAAACATTTAACTTTGAGCATAGTTGTCAACCAAAGTTTGAAAATACCCTAGTCACTTCAACCTATATTTCCAAGAGGTATTTTGACTTGCTCTTTGATAATCCTACTTGGAAGCTAAAGTCAATGAAAAAGATAGTGAGGAGACAATGTAAGTTAGGTGTAGGTAGCATGAAGTTAAATTAGGCAAAGAGAAATACTACTATGATGAATGAAGGTGTTGAAGTGGACAATACAGTAAATTGTGGGATTATATTGCCATTATAAAATAAACACAATCATGGGGAGCACTTGTACGCTTTTGCTAACCACACTAAAATAGGGACAATTGTCACATTTTAAAAGGTTTTATATGAGTATTGAGGCACTAAAGAAGAGATTTTTAGCTGGTCACAAGAGGATAATTGGCCTTGATGACTATTTCTTAAAGGGTGTCTTTGATGGCCAAATGCTTAGTGCTATAGGTAGGATTGGGAATGACAATATATACCCTTTAGCTTGGGCTATGGTTGAATTGGAATAAAGACAACTGGAATTGGATCATGGGCGTAAATGATCTTAGAGAAACTAGAGATACCAAATGGACATTTATGAGTGATAGACAAAATGTATGCATATGTTGTTGTTTTGCATTTAATTTTTAAGTTGTTTGTTAATTATGTTTCAAGCATTAACTTCTTTTTTCTTGATTATAAGGTTTGATAGACGTATTTAAAGAGAAATTGCCAAGTGCTAGCCATAAATGCTATGTGAAGCACCTACGTACTAATGTGGCCACAAAGTATTAGGGGATAGAGTTGCAAGATTTGGTTTGGGAGGTTGCATGTGCAAGTACCCTAAGAGATTTCAACCATTGTATGGAAAAGATTAAGAAATTGGATGGTAAGACAACTACTTGACTGAATTGGATCCAAAGTGTTGGTCAAGGTCACATATTATCCAACTATGAAGTGTGATGTTCTAGTTAATAACCTAAATGAGTCATGGAATTCTTATATTCTTGAGGCTAGGAAAATGCTTATTTTATAGATGTTGAAATGGATTAAGAGAAAGATCATGACTAGGATCCAAATAAAGAAAGAAAGGATGGAAAAATACAAGAATTTAATAACACCTCAAGCATCACATATTCTAAAAGATAACATATGAGTCTAGGAATTGTTTTGCACATTATGTTAAGGGTGTTGAAATTTGAAGTGGATCATTATGGCACAATTAAGGTTTTGGATTTATCATCTCATACTTGTAGCTATGGAGATTGAGACCTTACAAGAAATCCTTACATATATGCCATTGCTAAAATTCAACAGACTGGCCAAAACCTAGAAACATATGTTCATGGTTAGTTCATAAGAGATCTTTATTTGAAGATCTTTGCATTTGCACTTGCTCCTATACATGGTCAAGAGGATTTAAAAGTCACCAACCATTCTCATGTATTGCCTCCATATTACAAGAAGCCCATTCGTAGGAGAAAGAAGCAAAGAAAAAGACAACTTGATGAACTAAGGGTAGGAAACATGGTTGAAAAGAAAGGGCTTTTATTACTTGTACTAAGTGCTTGATAGTTAGACATAGTGTCAGGACTGGTAAATGCAAAGTGCATAAAAATAGCAGGTTCATGCAGTGTAAAACAACTAACGAGGTAATTTCAACCTAAATTTAATTATTTGAGTCCATGATTTGTGTGTTTCGTTAATTATGATACTATAAAACCAACAAGCTTGCTATGCCATTTGTGTTTCATTAATTTGTCTATGTTACAAGGGAGTTCCATACAAACATGACTGTTGCTTAGCAAAGTGAAGTACACAACATAACTACAGCACCTTCTTCATCACAAAATAGCCAAATGGAAGTCACTCATCCTCGAAGAATGTTACTGTGAAACTAACAAACATGTTATCTTTTTGAATCATTGATTGCTTTTGTTATGATATAGTTGTTAGTTGCTATCAAGTTAATGTATTTAGGCCAATAATTATTAGTTGCTTTTATCATGTGGAAATATATTATGTAGATTTGTCTTTTTCTCATGTTACACACAACCATATTCCTATATTACATTGAAACTAAAATATGTACATATAGCAACAAGTCTCTTTAGTAAATTAAGTGGCCATCTTATGGTGTTAATTCCTCTAAAATAATAGCCTTACATGACAACAAATAGATAAGATTGAAGATGAAACTTCTTTATTTTTAAAGGGAACACTTTCTAGTATTTCAATAAAAAGAAAGTTGTGCAAATTCATATGGAAGTTAATGGCATCTAGAATATCTCTTGCTATTTTTCTAAATGAAGAAAAAATATCATGCAAACACACTAGATTTAAAAAAGCCAAGGCTGGTTTATAATCATAAGTTTTTTTGCCACGAATGATGATCTGCATAATAATTAAATGTCTTAAACCACTTGTGAGTAGAATCTAAACTAGGTCTTAAAACAACTTTATCATTTGCTAGAAATAATGATATTAATATCAGGCTAAACAAGCAAGTTGGATAAGCTCATTAACAACAATTCATCTATACAAGAACTAACTAAATTGTGGACATCTAATAGCTAATGAACTAAATGACAAGAAAATTCATTCATACAATTTTTTTTCAACATAAATATATTTCATTCATAATAAGTTAGCATAAGTACACAAGGGATAGTCAATTGGTATCTTATTATATACATACCAAAATGACTAACCACTAAGTATAATGACATATTTCCATTCCTAATGGGTAAAATTTACAAATGGTATCCTACCACATTGTCATGACCTTAAATCTTGATCAAGGCTTGTGTGAATATTAATTTTCCTATTAATAATCACTAACCTTTAATCAGATTCTATCATTCCATTATATCCATAGTTCACATAGTTTCATTAACATCCAAGTAACTCGAATTGATTTGATCTTAAAAGAGAATAGAATTCATGGATCTGCAAACCACTAATACATACACACACAAACTTATTTAACATTTCAACTTTTCCAAAATGCAACTACATCTCTTTGGCTAGCTCTACAAAACATTCTCATACAACACCTTCAGTTCCTTTAGGGATGATACAAAATAAAGTTAATTTACCCTGTAGCTTATAAGGATCGAAAAGTATAGGTCAGACTAACTTTATCCTTAAGGACTTGATGGCTATACTATGTACATTTTCAAAAAAAGAAAAAGAACTATGATGGTAGATCCCCTAAGGTTCAAATCATCCTATAGCCATTATTAATAACATGTTTTGGAATTATAGAGGGATGGTTTCTACCTCACGTAATACCTCGCAACCAGCCAGTTTTAAGATTATTATATAATGAATCTTGACTTCATAGAAACCTAAGGGACTATCAATTATAGTGGTGAATGTATCAACTGTAATTTCCATTGGATTATTATCCATCTTACTTGTTTGTAGAATGATTAGCAATTAATTCTTAAGTATCTGAAAAACAATCTATAGAATAATGAGTTTGAGGTTTAATGAGATCAATATGTACCAAATGTATGGATTGATCACACAACAACATGTATCCATACTATAATCAAATAGCTAGTACTCATGTCATTTCTAAAAAGGATTCTAGGGTATTCAAATACTTATCATTGAGGTAATTTATATTATGCATTTCTTAGCACATTAGGCCACTCTAGGCCAATTCTGGCTCTTATAGCCTTATATCAACATTCAAATTCATCATGTATCTCAATTTTATGATATCATATTTCACATTTCATGTAATAGCAATATAAATCATGCAGTGCTAAGCCATAATTCAATTATAACCCTCCTTGTAGCTTCAATCCTGCCTTATCTTGTACAAACCTAACATTTTCCCTCTAGCACCTGCCTTATACCCCTCTTCCATATTAGAATGGGTAGATCTAGGATCCGATTCATTATGTTTCCACCATAACCCATTATTCACATATCAAGCCTCAAGAGCCATTAGGTAATCAATTATCTTATTTCCATAAAGGACATTACATCAATTCCATATGGATATGTCTTATTATCATTCATAACATTATGTCCCATTCCATGTTTCATGTACATAAACAAATTTTGCACCATATAATCACTTACAATGAGTATAATTCAATCATCAATTATAACATAACAACATCACATGTTATTCTATATCTTGTGTACATTATCAAACTTTATACCATAATACTACTTATAGTAATCACATTTTTACAATCACAGTCATTCATCATCATTATCATACTTCCTTATCTTATGATCACCTTGATTTATAGATTCATTGATTAGTTACTCTTGTATGTACAATAATTCAATTCCTTAGTATTAACTTATGAATTACATTTTCATAGTCCCTTATTTATTATGCTTGAATTATTTGGATTCATTATGAAAGTAACTTGAAGAATTAAGATAGAAGTTACGAAGAAGTAAATATTGGTTAAATGATGTAAAACTTGTCGAAAGTGTGATTAGAATTGCTAAAAAAAAATGAATATGATTGCAAATAGAATTAGAAAACTCATTTATGGAGATACAACTTAAGGAAATGTAGTTAAAAGTACGAATCTGTTTGCCAAATTTTGAAAACTTTCGAAAAGTCCAATTTCTACTGCAATCAAAATCATGATCAAAATCGAAAAATAGGGCAGGGATGATTGATTTGAAGCATATAATCCTAGTTCAAATTTTGATTCAAATTGGTTAAGAAAAACTATTGGGTTTCTGTGAGCATGATTGCGAGTTTAGTTCAAAATGGTATAATTTGACTCGCACAAGCAAATTTTGAATGCAAATAGCAAAAAAATATGGGAAGCTATTTTTAATTCAATACCACACTGTAGGATCTTAAAATCTCATGTTTTGGGGATCTTAAACAAGCTTAAATAAGTTATTTTAACCATATACTAGATAGCATTCCAATATATCCATTTATCAAGTCTCATCTCATAACCTAAAAAAAAAAAATTCTATTTTGCTAACTTGCACTACAAATAAATGGATTCCAAGTAAGAACCACATCATAATTCATAAGAGTGGTAAGTATCACTCACCTCAACAGTTGAAACATCAGAAGCTGCAACTATTTTCACAAAATCTTCCATGCTCTTCAAGATAAAAAATAAGAGCATATTAAATTTTAATCCTTCTTTTAAAGATTTCTCTTGTTAATTAATCATAGATGATTAAATTATAGTTCTTATATCATGAATAAAACTATATCTAATGGATTTAAGCTTGAAAATGTAAAAAAAAAATTGAACTGATTCATGGGTTAAATAGCATTATGAATAGTGATAGAAAACTTCAAAAATTCATAATTTGAGTTATACTTGGTGAATCAGTATGATTTTGATGTCAAAATAAAAAGGAAGATGAGAGAATTCAGTAGTAAAAATCAAAGAAAATAAAAAGCAAGATGAAGGGCATACCTAAAGAACAAGAAAGTGAAGGTTGCAGAGAAAGAAAAAGGAAGCTTGAGAAAGAAGTTGAAGAGCAATTGCATGAGGTATTTTGGGGAAAAATTAGTCAGCTTCTTACAATTTACAAGTTGACCACCTTTCTATTTTCCTTATTTCTTCCATTTGATTCCAAATTTAACAAGTTTATTAATTTTCAAAAATTACAAAATTTTAATGCAAATTAGTTAAATTATGAGCCTTCGTAGCTACCATAAATTTTCTTTTATTCATTATTCGTAACCTTTGTTTCTATTTTTTTGAAGTTTTTTGGAAATAGAATTTTAAAAATATTGCTCCTTGAACATTCATGATCAAATTTTCAATTTCCAAAGGATTTCCCAAAAGTCACATATTTGACTCCTCCTACCTCTAGGCTTATCTTAGCGCTAATTCCATAAATTTTAAATTTCTCACAAATTCACCTTGTCAAATTTTCTAAAAAGTCATTTTATTGTCAAAATTAGTTTTGGGAAAAATTTTGGGATGTTACATACATGCATGCCAAAATGATAGCAACTAAGTAGAATGAGATTTGCCTTAATTACAACCCAAAGATAAAATGCCAAATACATCCAAATTCCTAATTTTTGAGAGGCAACATATTTTGGTCATCTTTAATGTCATAAGAAGTATACATCCAATTAGAGCCCATGTCCCCATCAACATCTTGAAGTACTTATCTTCCCTCTTATGAGATTCATTTCTCACTGTCTCTATCTTGTGCAACTCAAGCTCAACCTTTGTTTTTTTTGCTCATTTTTTTCTATTTGAGATTCTTTGTCCTAAAACTCTAGTTTAGCTTCTGTTATCTTCAAGTAGGGCATTGCCTCTATTAGCCTAGGTTACCCTAGCCAAATATATTCATTAGTTTTGATGTTGAAAAATAATTTTAATCAATTTTTCACATTATTATTTGATATTATACATTACTGCTTATTTCAATTTATTTTACAAGTTTCGAAGTCTACATTTATAATTCAAGGAGATCAACATTAGAATTAGAAATTATTTTATCTTTTTAGAATCTCTTGTAAATGAATTTCAAAAGAATTTTGATTTATACAAATATTTTGAAAATGACGTAGAAAAGCCACCTGAAGAAAACAAGATTTTATAAAAACTATTTTATACACTGAGAATCGATTTCCACGTTGATTCAAGTTTGAAAACCTATACAAATTAATTTCTACATCGATTCATGAAGAACAATTTTCAAAAATAGTTTTCAAAATTTTTGAAACTGAATGTTGAGATTTTCTTATGAATCGATTCAGTAATTGATTCACTAACTAAAAAATAGTTATTTTATTACAGACGATTACAATAGTTATAAAAGCTTAACTACTTTCAGTTTTTAACAAGTTTTCACATTCCTTGTCATCCTTTAAGTGCAAAAATTTCTGAGAAATTTGCTACACAAGATTTCTCTCTACCTTATCAAGTTTCTAAGATTTAATCAAGAGTTTTTGGATTAAAGGTCAATTGAATTCATCCCAAATAGTTTGAGATTTTGTCTCAAACTTGCGATATTGTATTTCTGAATCTTTTTTATTTCTATTTTTCTATTTGAGATTTCTAGGGATTTAGAAATCTTGTATAGGTTAGAAAAAGCCTGTCATAATTCTTGTGTTTTGTTTAGGTTTAGAAGAGCCTGTTGTAATTCTTCTAGGTTAGAAAGAAGCTAATGTAGTTTCTTGTGTTTTTGATGTGAACTGGCATTTTAAGAGCCTGATAAATCCTGATATTTTTTTTTAATTAAAGGGGTCTTTCGATTAAGAAAGATCAAGTGTAGTAGATTTGAATTATAGTTTCAATTCAAGTTAAACCACTTTAAAGACTTGTGTCTCGATCTTTATTCTTTTGCTCATATATCTAAAATCTTATTATACAAATATTATTTTAGTTATTTACACATTAACTAATTATTTGTCTGCAACACATTGTAATAAAAATATAAATCACAATTTCTATTGAGACTAGAAAGTAGAATTTCATATAAGGGAGTATATATATAAAAATTCCCGAATGAGAAAAGGGCAAGATGCAAAGTTTAAAATTTTAACTCTAATTTATGGGACCTGATAGTTGGTATTAAAGCTTTGGCTCTTAATACTCCTTTGTTTGATTAAGATATGGATTCAAACTTAACTATTTTCTCTGATTGCCTATACTTGAATAATCCATCTTCTTTTGATTCTAAAAATTTTGATTTCTGAAAATTTAAAATCAAGATCTTCACTGAAGCTTAAGATATTGACATGCTAGAAATTCTAGAAATAGGCTATGAAACCTATGATTTTTGTTAATGAAATCCTTGAGTCAAAATCCAAATTGCTATGGACTAATGAAGAGGAAAAAAAACATTTTCTTGCCTCCAAATTAAAATGGATCATTGATAGTACACTGTCTGCTAATGAATTCCCAAGGATTTTAGAATGTAGAACAGGAAAAGAAATTTTGGATATACTTGAAACTACCTATAGTTGCAGAGTTGAAGCTGAATGCAAAGAAAAAAAAGAACATTGTCTAATTGCTAAGCATAATGAAAATCTACAGGTTCCACAGTATCTTTTATCTCATTGTAATTCTTATGTTAGTGATTCTATTAGTGATTCAAGCAATCAAATAGATGATGATGATTCTGATGATCTATATGAAGAGATTTATGAAGCACTCACCAAAGACAATAAAGGGATAAAGAAATTGAAGAGTCAAAATGAAAATTTAATTAAAAAGATAGAGAAAATTGAAAAAGGAAATGCTGACTTAAATGTATTTGCTAAAAATTAGTTAGTGAGAACAAAGTATGTGAGCACTATGACTCCTACAAACTAGAAATGGAGATATTGAATAAGATGTTACAAAGTTTTACTGATAGTAATGAAAAATTAAATAACATTCTTGAAAACTAGAGAAATGTTAAAAAAAAAAATGGCTTAGGATATAAATAGCAGCTTAGAAGATTTAAGAAATGGAACCTTGCCTATATCTATTGCTATTATTGTAATCACACTACAAAAAAAATGCATTTTAGCGACCGAATTTGTTCAGTCGCTAATGGAGATCGAACTGAGACTATTTTGCGACTGATTTGCAAAAAAAAAAAAAAATTGAACTCCTTTGCCACCGAAATAGCGATCGAATTTTTCGGTGGCAAAAATTTTAGTCGCTATTCAGTGGCTGTATAGTTTCCAATTCAAAAAAATTTTGTATTTGCCATTGAAATTTTTTTGCAATCGAATTTTTTGGTCATAATATGTAATAAGTTGAGAAAAAGAAAGAAGGCTAAAATGAAAAGTTTTTTCAGGGACTAAAATGAAAAAGTTTATTTTTCTTGGGGTAAAAGTGTAAATTTTGGATAGTTTTGGGGTAAAAATGAAAATTTCCCCATTTTCTTCTGCATAAATTTTTCCCCCAGAATTTTTTCCCACATTTGGCGCTGAACTCCTCACTCTCTCTCACCCAGCCGAACTCCTCCCTCCCTCTCTCTCTCTCTCTCTCACTTCGACAGCTCTTCCTCTGCCGTCCGGCCATTCTCCGGTGTGCCAGCCAGCGTGAGCACCTCCTCCGTGGTGGCCTTCTTCCTCTCCTCCTTGGCGCCGACTTCGTCCCTTTCTCTCACCCAGACAAGCTCTTCCCTCTCTCTCTCACTTCGGTAACTCTTCCTCCGCCGTCTGGCCGTTCTCCAGTGTGTCGGCTGGCGTGAGCCACCTCCTCCGGCGATTGGCTTTTAACGAATTGTTCTTTTCAATTTTGTTGGTGAAATTCATTCGCGACAGACATTGATCTCATGAATCCCAATCTAGTTCTAGGGTTTTTGGGGGCCTAGCTCATCTTCGATCCCCCAGTGGTATCTCAGACTTCGATTCTCTAGTATATGAATTCTTCTGCTCTTACCTTCAATTTCAGTTAATTGGTAATAACCACACTTTTTTTGGGGGGGAGGGGGCTTTGTGCGTTACATTTATGTACAATTTGAAGTAAGCTTTGTACTTGGAATTTGATGCCCATTTTGTGTGATCTAATTGAATATTGGGTTGTTGGCATAATGTTTGGGCAGTTGTCAGTAAGCATTTGGGGTCAATCTGCATGCAATTCATGGTTTGCTATTACATGGGTCGATTTAAAAAATCCAACTTGGTTGAGCAAGTTTTGTGCCTGTGCATAATTTTGAACTTATGTTGTATATCGAATTTAATTCACTGGGGCTTTAATAATCTAGAAATGTATTCCTTGGATTAATACGATATTCTTCTGTTTGTCTAAATCTTTTGGAAGATATCCCTATTCCTAATCTATTTCATATCCGTTGCCAAGGAAACCAAAAAGTTCTGTGTATTGGCCAAAATGACATGACTTTTAGTTCCGTTGTATGCTGTAAGCTATCTGGAACTTAAAGATGACATTATGTTCCATAGGTACTTGTACTCTAACTTGGAAGAACATTGGATTTGTAACCAACATGGTGAATATTTTTATTTGGGCTATTCATGTTTTAGTTTTATACCTATGTTTTTTCATTGTAACCTTGACTAACATGATCCTACATTTCTTTTTATTGTCCCAAAAAAGAATTACCTCCTCGGAGCTTTCAAGCCAGCATGTAACATCTTAATCTCATTCACTGATGGAAAAAGTCATAAGCAGGTGAGCCACTCCTTTCATG